>JAUELI010164234.1:0-11751 GCA_031471325.1 Catablema vesicarium
CCCACCCCCCCCCCCCCCCCCCCCCTCACCTTCCTTACGAACGCAACATGTTCAAATTCAGATACACATAAAAATCCTCGTAAGGGTTAGTTCTAGCCATTCACATTAAATTTTTTACCTACATGTGCCACACCTTGCCAAAATTCCCTCAAGGCCTTCGTATTCTGAAAGTCAAAAAGCAGCTTGCTTTCGTAAGAGCGAAGAAGACAAAAAAGAAGAAGGAAAAATGGCTACTTAGAATCGATCTGAAAAAAATTATGTTTCCATTCGATTTGAAAGAGTAAACTATAAAACAAGAAAAATGTAAAAATCATGAAGTCATAAATGAAGAGGCTTCAGCAGTAGAAATTTTAAAAAATTTCTGTGCCTATTATGCTTCCTTACTGAAAGTGTGACAACCCAGTAACAAGCTAGTAGCAAGGATAACAACCCAGTAACAATCCAGTAACAGTCGTTAAACAGGGGGTGGATTCTTTAACAGTGGAGGGTAAATAGTTAAACAGTGAAGGGTGGATTGATAACGACACTAGATCCGCAAAATCTATCTTTTTGGTTTAACAAATTAGGTATGCCAATTACCTTATTTGGAAATATAACCAAATTCTTTCCTGTGATTATTTAATCGCATCCCATTTCTCTTAAAACGTTACCTTTATTTTAACAATGACAATGATTATCATTATTTCGACATGTGTGTGTAATTTAATATTTACACACATAGAGTATTTAGTTGAAGATAATCTTGTCTATATATATATAGTATAAATAGTAGCACGAGCCTCGAAATATGAGCATTGATTGAGGATACGAATCTATGCTCAAAAATCTGGTATTTACAGTTAATTTGAACTTTAAAAGTAACAGAACGAAATTGAAGAACTCATAGTTTGAATTATTTATTATTGTCTATTGTAAGTTTCGAAATTACTGTAAATACCAAATGTGGAGGAGGGACATTTTAGCCTGAACCTTCGCTTCAATATCACTCCGCCGTCTAGTTTATTTTTCCTATTTTTGACCCTTGCTATTGACAATTTTCAATCCTTTCAAACATTAGATAACTTTGCTGGATTTTCATTCATTTCATGCGCTTTTGAAGTGAATAGGGTATTTGGGAATACAAACTGAACACCCTAAGTACTCTACCTCTCAAGGAGTGTTTAGACTTTTTTGCCTTATATTTTTAAATCTTGAAAATATTTTTTTCTTTCTTTTTATAAAATGAAGTAGGTTTAAAAATAGTATATTTTCTGAGAAGGAGAACTGTCACTCTTCTATTCTATCAGTGTTTGAAATAACTGTAAATACCAAATGTGGAGGAGATATATTTGAGCATTGATTCAGGCTTCATAGCCTGAATTATGTTCAAATATCTCTTCTCCACCAAGCTCATTCTTTGCAAATAATCAGTGGGAGAGAAGTTTTATTTCTTTGGGCTTGGAAGATAATTCTGATACCATAATGAATTGATTAAATGCCCCCATCTTTTAAAGCCTCCCTGGATTAAGCATCTCCTTTGATTGAATCCTCCTTCCCCCTAAAAATTGAAATCGCCCCAGCAATTTATTCAAAGCAAAACATTTCCGTACTCAGAATATGTTTTGTAAATCTTTAATTATTATTATCCTTAGATCTTTCTTCGCAGTGAAGATAATTTTTTATTCAAAACATTTATTAAGTAAGATTTAATGGTGTTAATATATTTGTGTAATAAGTTTAGTAAACAAGAATATATTATCACTGCGGTGGATTAAGATTCTAATGTTCAAACATCTCTCCTTTACTGATTATTTGTGATTATCTTAAACGTCGAAATAAGTAAGAATAAGCTTGGCGGAGGAGATATATTGCTCAAAAATCTCTCCTCCACATTTATTTATAATTATTTCGAACCCTGTGGTAAAGTTTTTCAAAAGGTTTGTTAGATCTAAAGTGCTCTAATCTTTTCCTATTATTTTCATAACTTTAATTATTATTATTCTATAGGAAATGGCAGATGAAGAGACTCCGTCAAAAACCGTAGCAATGCGGATTCAGGGAAAAATTGCAAGTAAAATGTCATCAAAAGGATTAGCTAAACAGATTGTTGACGGACCTACGTCAGATCTTATTGATAATTGCTATCGTATTGCTAAATATTATCTGGAAAGTAAAAAAGAAGCTGAAAAAATCATGAAAAACATGATCAAGGTTGTTGTCAAAGTTGGCCTGTTATCACGAAATAATATGTTTAGCAAAGAAGAATTAATTCACGTGCAAAATTTTCAAAAGAAATTTAAAACAATAGCGAAGACATTAATTAGTTTTTACGAAGTAGATTTTACATTTGATAGTGAGTACCTTCTAACGATAATCATCGAATCGAAGAAATTGTTAGTACTCTGTGTCAAATCACATTTAACTGATAAATCATTAAAGCGTATAGACAGTGTATATTCATTTTATTCCAATTCAGATTTAATGGAGCAAGTATTTACACCTGATAGTAAATTTCGACCTTATTTAAAGAATATTGTTACAGCGCTCAACACATTAATCGAGCAAGGAGAATTGTAAAAAAATATACATTTAATACCAAATGTGGAGGAGAGATATTTGAGCATAGATTCAAATACCTCTCCTCCACCAAGCTTATTCTTACTTATTTCGTCCCGTACATTAGACAGATTTAAAAATAATAACCAGTGGAGCAGTGTTTGAAATAACTGTAAATACCAAATGTGGAGGAGAGATATTTGAGCATAGATTCAGGCTTCAAAGCCTGAATCTATGTTCAAATTTCTCTCCTCCACCAAGCTTTTTTCCACTTATTTCGATCCTTGGTGGAGGAAAAAGTTTATTGGATTGGATATAATTCAGATTGTTGTTTGGATTAATATTGGTATGATTTTAATATTGATGAATTGTAATACTATAGCAAGGCTGGATGTAGGTGACTCTGGGTTCGAAATAACTCTAAATACCAAATGTGAAGGAGAGATATTTGAGCATTGCTTCAGGCTATAAAGCTTTGATCAATTCAATTCTCAAATATCTCTCCTCCACACTTGTTATTTATTGTTCTTTAGAAAACTGAACAAAGGATATTACATAAAGGCTCAGTAACTTAGGCTTCAAAATAACTCTAAATACCAAATGTGGAGGAGATAAAGCTATAAATCCTGAATCAATACTCAAGTATCTCTCCTCCACAGTGATTATTTATTGTTATTTCGAACACCGACAATATGATATAAACTGTTGACTTTTTAAATGAAAAATTGTTATTTAATTTAGCTATTATTATTAATAAACACATTGGCATATCGGTAAAGTGGGACCTGGGATCCGGGTCTTTAGGTGGGACCCAGGACCCTAAATGGCAATACCCTAATTTGAAATTATTTTTCAACTCAAGATAAGTTTTTTTTGTGGCACTGATTATATACATTGGGCGCGGTGGTACTCTTAGTCATACCCCTTCCTTTATTAAAATACATAAATTTGTAATAGGTAAAAACTTTATTGTAATATCCACTTAGAATCCTGGATCCCGGGTCCCATCTGAAGTCCCGGGTCCCACTTTACGGATATCCCAAACACATTAACAGAATGTTAAATTTTATACATGTACATATTTTAAGTCATTTAAAACAAAACACAGTAAACAAAAACCTTGGTCAAAGTAAACACCGAGTGAAATACTACCAAATACGGTCCCGTATATTCCCATATATGGACTGTGTATTGCCTTATAAGGCAATACGCAGTCCGTATACGGGAATATACGGGACCGTATTCGGTAGTATTTCACCCTGGTGAAAGCAACGTTAAAACAATGTTTGGTCAAACGTTGTTTTAAGGTTATCGTGGATTTTGAACAAGTTTTTGTTTACTTAGAAAGATTCTAAATAACCATATACATTATCTGAAAATGAGAGATGGATTTTTTATTAACATATTTGCTAATTAATTGGTACATAAGTTATTCAATCATTTGCAAGAATGCTTACACTTTCTTTTTTTCAGAAGTTACAAAGATTAGTGTACCAGGGTTCGAAATGACTGTAAATACCATGTTTCTATGTCCTACCCAGTGGGCAAATACCTGTTCAAAGTCAGAAAAATAACGTTAGAGCAACGTTCATTCGAACGTTGCTCTAACGTTATTTTGCTGACTTTGAGCAGGCATTTGCCCACTGGGTATCTTCTCTACATTTGTTATTTACAATAGTATTTTAAACTCGAAAGGAAGGTTTTCTCCGTCGATTCGAATCACTATTTTTCCTTTCAGATATTATATTCGGTTTGATTCAGTCTTTTATTATTGTTTTTATTTTAATTATTCATCTTTTTTATCATTACCATAAATATTTGAATAAACGCACCCGATCGATTGAACGCCCCTCTAAATCAGGTAAATTTTCAATCAACGCCCCTTTCGAATAAACGCCCCTTTTGGTTGGACACCCACTGTGTTGTAGAGATTTTTGCTTCAGGTTACAGAATGATGAAATATTTCTCCGTCACAGTGAATATTTATTCTTATTTCCGACATTGAGGTGTTCAGGGTACCAATTAACTGTAAATATCAAATCTGGAGGAGAGATTTTTGAGCATAGATTCAAGCTATAAAGCCTGAATATATGCTCAAAAATCGCTCCTCCACCACGCTTATTTCGACCCTTGCTGCTGAAAATATTTTCATCTCTGATCTTTTGCGATGATTATATACGTTATACCTTTCTACGATTTAATTCGAGATCCGGTTTAAAACTGGATTTCACCCGGTTGTGATATTATTAACAAGCACTGTAACTAAGTTTTCTATACTCATATCTAATATATGAAAGCACAGCGTTCGAAATAACAATAGATAATCACTGAGGAGCAGAGATATTCGAGCATTGATTCAGGCTTTACAGCCTGAAGCAAGCCTGAAGCAATGCTCAAATATCGCTCCTCCACATTTGGTATTTACAATACAATATTTTATTTAGCTCTACATTTTTATGGTTTTTTTTTTGAGTTTATCACGATTTACTGTTTTAATGTTTTAACAACCTCCTTTCTAGGACTTTCTTGGACTTACCTCACTCAGAGAGAGAAGGAACTCTGGAAACGAGGTTAACGTTTTTATGCTGTTTTTATTTTACTGTTGTGGTTGTTAATTAGATAGATAATATAAATTGTCAAAAATAAATATCGCAGTATTTATATCCAGTCTAATTCTGATCTACGGGTAATCTTCTTTTTTTTTTAATTCTCATATTTTGTTGAAAACACTGAACACTGAATTGCAGTAACAGTGTTTGAAATGACAATGAATAACCACTGTGGAGGAGAGATATTCGAGAGAGATCCTCAAATATCACTCCTCCACATTACTGGGATTTCGAACCATGAGTAATGCAGCCTTGATAACATATTGACAAATTGATGTTTGTAAAATAAAATAAAATGGACGATACTTCCCGGTGGGCAAAAACCTGTTCAAAGTGCTTAAAATAACCTTAGAACAACGTTCGGTTAAACGTTGTGCTCAGGACTTTGGACAGGTTTTTTACCCACTTGGTATCTACTCAGTAAAAGCAAAGTATTTTGGTAAAAGGGTTTTCAGTGTTGATTTCTTGTCTGCAGAAGTATGTACCAAAGGAATCATATACGAACTAAAATCGTTACGAATACAGTAAATATCCGATCAGAAGCCTTAAAAATATATCTGTTGCTGACAACCTCGTTCCTAGGGCTTCTTCTATCTTGAAAAAACCCGGCTTGATTGGCTGAAAGAGTGATCAGTGGCGATACAAAACGGGTAAGGAACCAAGGATTGAAAAACTATATTAAACATTGTTCTAGGGCTTTTTTGCGGACTTTGCCCAGTGGGCAAATACCTGTTCAAAGTCAGAAAAATAACGTTAGAGCAACTTTCATTCGAACGTTGCTCTAACGTTATTTTGCTGACTTTGAGCAGGTATTTGCCGACTGGGTGAATGTGTTTGTTTAGTGTGTATTTTAAATAGGGCAGCTTGGAAAAGCTGAAAAATAACTAATACTCGAATTTCTTGATAACTTTCAACGCAAATTTTAGCTACACAAATTTCTTTTGACGTTTGGGAAACCTCGTTCCCATGGATTCTTCTCCCTTGGAACGAGGTTAGAATTTGTGATCATTGGTGTGGAAAATTGTTCTCCGATATAAATTAAAGTAATAAGGGTAAAATAAACCATTTTTTGAGCATTGGCGTTACCATAGTTACAATGTACTAATTAAAATCAACAAACAGAAGATTGAAAATCTGAAAAAAAAAAAATTTGAATTATATATATTTATCATGCCTAGCCTAGTATAAGCTCTTACCTTATTTTGAATTTTACTGATACTTAAGGAGAAAGAAAAAACGTAAATTAAAAATTTCAACATCCGATCAAAACGTAAAAAAGAACGTTGATTAAAAGAAGCAAAGAGACGGGATTCCTGGCTATATCATACCTAAATACGACAAAAATATCCTTATCTTGAAATCTCTCCTCCTTCGTGATTATTTCGAACACTAAACACATAAATAAACGGTTACCTGACAAAACCCTCCAAGACAAACCCCCCCAGGAGAAAAACTAATCCTAACCCTAACCCTAACCCCATTTTCATTTTGAGGGGTTTTGTCTGAGGGGGTTTTGTCAGGTGGGTTTTGTCTTAGGAGGGTTTGTCTGTACACCTAAATAAACATACAAAGTAACTAAGGAAGGCAAGGACCAAAATAAATTGAAATAAAGAAATCGAGTTATATGACCAAATTGCATTTGATAAACAATAATTAAAAAATTCCGGGATATGATCCAGTCATACATTAGCCTACATTTATAGACCTTCGTTACGAAGGTCTATAAATGTAGGCTAGTCATACATTTATTGAGACCACTCGGAAAATGCTCTAAAATAGATTTTTAACAACTCCTTACTGATGAAAAGGTCCCCTTCCAGCCCCCCTCAAGCAATGTTAAACTTAGGAGACATTACAATGTCCAGCAATGTCTGATAATTACTTTTAACAGTAGTGAGGGGGAACAGTCTCACAATTTCTGTGAGAGATTGTAAACTTGCTTCACAGAAGAAAAGTTTTTCGAACGAGTCGAAATAAACCTCAGTAACAGCCCTTAGAGGTTTTCTTAAGTTCTTTGCTAAGTTTTAACTACATACAATTGGTTGCGCCAAAGTGTTATAGTAATCCACCATATCTTTTTCTTTATCGAATCCAGAAAATCCCTTTAGAACAACCACACCAAATTCTTTGGTCAAGTTAATTATGGTTTCCGATGCAAATATATCTGCTTTTCTTTCAATTACTAATGTCGTATCTTTGTTTTTGATTATTATACCACAGTTACGTTTGATCATTGACAATTCTATATTTACATCATCTTTTTTAACAGAAGGATTGAGCTGTAGTTTGACAAAAAGCCAAGGTTGTTCTTTGTAAGTTGCAATTGTTAACAGAGAATTCTGATCATCTTCTTGGTTTATTGCCTCTATTTTTTCTCTATGATCCATCCAAAAATTCCCATCCAAGGAGTCAAACATTGCGGCATTATGCCAAGGTGTTCGAATGCCAGTATCGTTTATGTTAAAATTATCCCTTTTGAATAAGTTGACTGTAAACTTTCCTGTGGAAGGAGGATGAATATGAATGCTTAACCGGATGTAATGTTTGATGTTTTTTTGCTCCTTTAAAAAATTGTCCAATGCAACACCTTGTGATATCATCCCTTTAGCTGCATGCTTTAATATTTGCTTACGTTTGCTGTTTGGAGAACATTCGAGTTTTGGTGAAAGATCTTTTTTAAAGAATTTTTTTGTTTGACTGTAACGGGTTAACAGTTTTGGATCTTCTCTGATGGCATTGCCCAGCCGATCACTGTATTCCTCTCCACCATAATCGTTGCCAAGTTTCTTTGATATTTCGTCCGTTGGAACATATATAAACTCATCAAAATAACGAAGATCGATCAAGTGGATAACATCATCTGCTCCATTTTTACATATCATTGTTTTAAGATTATTGTGGTAACTTTTATAATTCTCTTCAGAAACGTCAATGATCTGATCAAAAGTATGATAATCAGCCATGATGATAATTTCAATGCCCGGAGAGTAGATAGCTTGAATCTTTCGAGATACTTTTAGTAAGGTACTGATAGCTTCATTTTCTGCATAGTCTGGATCAATTCCTAACACATTGTCTCTAGAGTTATTGCTTTTTGTGGGAAACGCTGGTAAAAGGAATTTTATGATTCTCTCTTCCTTTATGAGCTTTTCTAACTGCTTTAAAAACAGCCAATAATCTGTCTTTGTGTATTCCTTTTCGTAACCAAACATTAAATTTTCTAGTATAATTTCAAACATGGTAGCAGTAATGGTAGTTGCAGTGTGGGAGGAACTTGTGAGGTATCCTTCATCACTTAGCACTATTTGAGGTATTTTTTCCATTCTGAGTTCGGGATGCTGTAAACAAAAAAGACAAAATTTCAGCAAATTAAATGAAAATAGGCGTTATTTCAAAAATTATAATTGCTGAGTAAATTTTGGTATCCTTTTCCTTAAAACAAACTGGAGAATGTGTCTACAAATGGGTGATCATCTATGGAAGCAGCACTTCCTAAAGATATTTGAAAATTAGGCTCATTACTTTTGAGATGACCCATACACTCAGTCGCGCATTTACCTTCCTCTGGTTATGAGCATAAATTTCAGTTATATATCTATAAAGTGGAACGATAATAGCGTGCGAGCATTTTTTATTTGATCACTTCGCAGACTGTTGATTTATTGAAAACCTGTTTGCATTCTCTACACTTCTCCTTGTTTATTTAACCGCGGTTTATCTCGGTTCGTTTTCGGATCTTTTTCTAATCACTTCCTTTATTACAATTCCTTGTGTTTTTCTATGATTCAACAAAAATTCCCTAAAATAATTACAGTAACTTGTCAGAAAATTGGGCTATTTGCATATGTATTACTAAGGGGCTGTTCACATGGATAAAAATTTCCTCGGTAAGCGGGGAAATAAACTGACACTATTCAAGGCGAGATCTCGCTTTTATAAGAAGCTTCTATTAAAATTCAGTTCTGTTCATATGGAAAAAACAATTCCCCGCCTACCGAGATCTCGGTAAGAATAGGCGAGATCTCGGTAAGCGGGGAAATGTATTTTTCGAGTTCTATATTTTTTGGAAACAATTAAACTAATTTTTTTATTGTATTAAAAGACAATCACAGTCAGAGTCACATGACCTAGTCGAAATATTTCCTCGGTAAGCGGGGAATTCTTTTTCCATACAAACTGAACAGAAAGTTTCGTACTCACGAAATAATTCCCCGCTTACCGAGGAAATTTTTTTCCATGTGAACGGCCCCTAAAGGTAATAGAGAATCACATGGATAAAACTTTCCTCGGTAAGCGGGGAATTATTTCGTGAGTACGAAACTTTCTGTTTAGTTTATAATTATATGGAAAAAGAATTCCTTACCGAGGAAATATTTCGACTAGGTCATGTGACTCTGACTCTGATTGTCTTTTAATACAATAAAAAGATTAGTTCGATTGTTTCTAAAAAATAAATAACTCTTTTGTGATTGGCTTATTTGACAAAATCTCGTGTTTAGATAAAAAATGAATTAATTCTTTTGTGACGTGAAGTGATTGTATTGTTTGATCGGCAAATAATTTCCCCGTCTACCGAGGAAAGTCAGTTCATATGGAAAAATACATTTCCCCGCTTACCGAGATCTCGCCTATGCCTACCGAGATCTCGGTAGGCGGGGAATTGTTTTTCTCCATATGAACAGGACTGAATTTTGATGGAAGTTTCTCACAGAAGCGAGATCTCGCCTGGAATACTGTCAGATTATTTTCCCGCTTACCGAGGAAATTTTTACCCATGTGAACAGCCCCTAAGATATATTTTGAATGTTAAAGATGAAAATAACTCTCGGATTTTTGTTTAACAAATTGCAATGAAATATGACGTCATTGGAGGAGCACTCTAGTCTGAGAAAGCCGAGAAGTAAACAGTTTTAGTACTACTATTTTTCTTTTTACATTTACAATAAATTAGTGTTATATGTTCTGCTGCTGGATGTGCTACAAACTCAACAAAATCAAGTACTAAATCAGTAAAGAGAGATATTTGTATATATCCTCCCTTACGAAAAGAAATATATACAAGAATAGTAAGAGAGAACGGAATAACAGAAATATGAGCCAAGAAACTTTAAAAATATTGGAAATAATGAAGAATACGTTCATAGACATTTCGCCACGTAGCGTAGCGAAAGGTCTTCAAACGTAGGCTAGAAGAAAGTAAGTAGCTCAAGGAAAGTAATTCTATTCACAACAACTTCGTCATACTAACAGCTTAATAAAGCGGACCGTGTAAAAAGTTTTCGTATATACACCTATTTCGCCTAACAAGCTGCCATAATGTTTTATGACGTTTTACCCCTCTAAATAGAGTCCAGTCTTCTCATTTTTATTGGTAATTTGTAATTTGTGTTCAATTTCCAATGCTCGAGTCCTCTATTTACTAAAGGCAATACTTAGTCCGTATACGGGAAATAAAATAAAATAAAATATTGTTATCTGTGCTTCTGCTGTTTGATGTGCAACGAACTCAACTAAATCAAGGACTAAATCTATAAATATCAGTTCATTTTGTCTTCTAAAAAACCTACAGACTACACAGTGCGAAATACTACAAAATACGGTCCCGTATCACGCTGTCCTATGCAAAAGTTAAAACGAGATAATCTTCCATCAGAGAAAGATATTTATATGATATATCCTCCTAGATACTATTTTTCAAATGGTATTTCTTTTTGTAGAAAAATAAAATTAGAAGATCTTATAAGGTCACATTATTTCACGAGATAGTAGAAGTTCCAATTTGGAAGCTTTACATACAGTTATTTTATCAAATCCGTACATACAACGATACAACATATGTTATAAATAGTATATTACCTAATGCAGTAGTGTCATGTGATTGGTCGTGATATAATAGTCCCGTGATATATACCCAGAGGAGTATTAAGAGTTGTAAAAGTGTAATTAAATATGTTCTCGCGAGTAATTAAATATTTGAACAAGTAACTTGAAAATATTATGAATAAGTAAGGCAGTTTTTAAAACATTTCATCAGAAAATTCTCCAAAACCCCGCAATCAAATTACTACTGGCTAAATAATAAGGAAGTGCCTAGATAGGGGTGGCAACTCATTATCCGGTCGGGTTTGCGGATGGCGAAATTATTTAAAAAAATAATATATAAAAAAAAGGTGAAAAAGCCTTGCCGCACTAGTGGTCATGCATTCCCAGGGTCAAAATTTTCCAGGAACCCAGCGCAGCGGCATCCGTATCATATTTTAGATGGTCCGAAATTTCTATTTTTAGAATCATATATTTATAATTTTAACTTTTTTAAACAAGGATATACAATTTGATCTATATATACTAAAAAGAAAATTGGGTTGCGGTTTTTATCGAGGGGAAAAATCATTAAAAAAATCACTCAAAAATTATCAAAAAATTACAGAAATACATAAAAATATCACCAAAAAAATTCAAAAAACTACCAAAAAATCAGGAAAAATATCGAAAAATCGGGAGAAAAATAAACATAAGATTTCGTCTGCAATAAAAAAATCTTACCTTAACCCTATTCCTACTGGGGGGGGGGGGGGCTGATTCAGCCCCCCCGGTCGGTTTTTTTGGG
>JAUELI010164345.1:0-11751 GCA_031471325.1 Catablema vesicarium
TGCAACAAAACAACATCAATTTAAATCCATATTAATATTTTGCCTGGAGTTCATCGAATACGCTATTGAAGAATATCCAAACTCCATCGATTTAAAATATATGATTGAGCGCCTTTTTTATTTATTTCCCGAAATTATTTTTTATCGTTCAAACAATATTCAGCAACAGTCGTCAATATAATGTTGACAATAATTAACAATACATTGTTGATACCTGCAGGCAAAATATTGCTCTAATGTAATTCACCCTTTAGACAAACGTAAAAGGCTATCTTTCGTCTTCATTTGAACGTCCGATAGACGTCTTCGCAGTAAATGATAACGTCCATTGAACGTCCCATAGACGTCCTTTTGTAAATTGTATCGTCCATTGGACGTCCATTTCAGGTCCAACAGGACGTCCGCATTAGGTCTCAGCGGAACGGACGAGTTGTGTTTGAGACGTCCAATGCAAGTCCGTTGTGGACGTCCGTTCGTCAGATTGAGACGTTCAACGGACGTCAACTGGACATTTCTCTGCCCACTGGGATATCTACAATCAGATACTATTCTAAATAGAAATATTGTTTCAAGACGCTTTGTTTGTTCTTATTGTGGGACTACAGCAGACTGTCATTCACATATGGTGCATTTTAACCCTACCTGAACTGGTTTATTTGGGCAGTTCCATGGCTGTTGGGAGGGGAGGGCCTACAAGGCAGTGACCTACAAGGTAGTGACGTCATAAGGTTGTGACTTCATCATTAGAACCATTTGTTCGGGTTTTTATGTTTTTAGTACATGTTTTTAATTCAAAATGATAGACATGCGAGCTGTTCTCAATGTTCTCAATGTGTTTCTGAAGGTTTCTTATACATTTACAGAGTGAAACAAACAAAAAAAATGTTTGAACTAAAAGCCAATCAATCGTGGTTGATTAATGATGAAAAGTCTGATAAAAATCACCTATCGATCTATGTAAAACTTGCAAAATTACAACCGTTCAATAAGTAGTACAACTTTTTATCTTGCGTTATTACTTCATTTCGGTATATTTGCTTCCATAAAAACATTTTTGATCAATTTTCATAGTTTTATTCACAAAAAAAGATAGAAATATTACTTTAACGTTTTTACCCCCTGATTTTAGGAAAAATAAGTCAAATTTACCCCTTGAATGTAAACAAAGACAGTGAAACAAAGTAATTTGTAAGACTTTTTTTACAAGCTTTGTGATCTATCACAATTGCAGTTATTCACAGTGTTTTTTATAGTATGGGTTTTCAGAGTGTAATTTTAGGGTCACGTGACCTTTTTTTCCAAAATTTCTTTGGTATGAAAATGTTCCCAGATAAATTTTGGGAAGAGTCATACAGTTTCAGAAATTTTGGATTTGTCAATAACGAGATATTTAAGAAAGTTTGGATACATTGTCCTACTACCCCCCTCCCCCCCTCAGTCCAGGTAGGGTTAAACTAATTTTCGAATACCATCGATTAACAGGATTCGATCAAAACCTTTCTTATTATTATTATTTTCATAACTTAGCTGTTAAAATTAGAGTTTTCAATACTTCATTAATATAGCGTAGACCCATCATGTGTTCGAAATAAATCTAGAGTACTTCTTCACAAAACTTAACTTTACTTATTCCTTCAAATCTTTCATTAGTGCATGATGTGACTCCCTGTTACTAATACTTTTTATTTGTAATAAGACCGCTAATAGTTCAGGGTCCTGGGATATCTCAATTATTGTTATGATTTCATTAGACCTATAAATAGTATTTCGCCATAAATAAAAAAATTGCCCAAAAACTGCACAGGGGGACACAGTGCAATAAACACTGGCGATCGCATGTAATGATGATTTTGTGGCCGTGTCCCTGAAGTTTTACCCTACACGTTGAAAGAAACAGAAGAAAACGTAAATTAAGAACAAACGAAATGAAAGAAATCATCTTACAAAATCTCAAGTAATACTTTCACTGGCTGTGATACCGGATCCTAAGCAGCAAGAATGCTCTATACCATGTATACAATGACCCATGATTTAGTATTGGGATGTTTTGCTGTAAGTACCCCAATGATGCCAGCAATCACATCCCCTATACCACATTCTAAGGGACACCCTCCGCCACCATATCTACTCAATTTTGACCACCATGTTTGAGTAAACAGTACGAATGACGATATAACTGTGACAACAAATCCAAATACTATTTGAGCGATACCTAAAGGAAAAATGAAAAATAATGATTGAGGGATTGGTAGACCTTTCAGGTGCTTACAATTACTTCTACATCAAATTTGTAAATCTTTGATTTATTGAAGGTTCTGTACAACGATTGCTGTACTGCAGATGTGTCCACCCATTCACGAATATGGAAGTAAATATTTTTGCATAATAACCAATATTTTTGAAGTTTCTGAATCTCCAGATATATGATTGTGAGTGGAATAATAGCAATCCAAAACCAAAATCGACAAAACTGCAAATATCAAATATTGATGAGGGATGTTTAAGCATATTCTTTCCTCAAAATTGCGCTTACACAGAACTTATTAGCTCTTATATCCAGTCTTAAAAACTTCACGCACATATGCAATCACACTGAAAGTTAGTTTTATTCGGAAGACATTGTTTTTGTGCATAAGTGTATTAAAGTTGGAAGAAGATGAAAGTCATTGATGTTCCTAGATTAACCATATTTGGAATGGGCTATTTTGATCTCTTTGAGGTCTGAATAGAAACTGTCAGGTACTTAGGAAATAGTAGAAAAATAATAATCTAAAGACGTGCATGCGAAAAATTGAAAATCCAAAACCGTAGCGGTAAAAGTCAAAAACAACTTGCATTAAATAATAAACCCAAAAAAAGTTACAACGAAAAAACTGTTTGTGAAAGTGGAATTCCCCTTGATAATGGGAATATTAACTTACCGAGTCTTTTGATCGCTATTACATTCAGTGGGAGCTGTGGGCTAGTAGGTATATAAACAATTGGTTGAATAACAAGAGTGTTTGTTATCATTGATGTTCTTTGTTCCTGATACATTTTCAATGTTTGTTGCTGTTGTTCGTGTGTTTGAAGTCATTATTGTTGCTGCTGTTTAATTTGTTCTAATATTATAATTTTGGATTTTGTAATGTTATACCCTTTATTAGTGTATCGTAACACCCACAATTGTGTAATACTCCTACTGTATTGAAAGTGATGAAATTTTTAATCCATCAGGATTTCTTTTATTTTAAAATAATTCAATTTTCATAATGGTGTCACTTGACATTTATACGCTCTGAATGTATTAGGAAAGGGGATAGGTACCCCACTGCACTAAAAAACTTCTTAAAAGGATTGAAAAATACCTTACAACCTGGTCCATGAGACTGACATTTGGATTAATGTGATGCCCTTGGAGAAACTGTTTGAGTAATAATGCCGATTTGAGAAATTCAGTAGGATTGAAAGGTCAACAAAAATCATAAGAATGATGAATATATTAAAAAAAATAAACCTCTTGATCTGATAAAAATGTTTTGTAATTATGCATTAGCAATATCAAAAAACAATGGGCCACACTACTTAAACGAATGGTTAAATGCATCATACGATGTTGATAAAAACACAAGCTTTGGTCTTTCTGTTTGAACTTTCTAGTTTAACTAATAATGAATAGTAATCAAAAACTGGGTAAATTCATTTGACTAATCAAATGAATCTTTGACACAGTATTAACTACAAATGAACAAAATTAAAATTAAATAGTAGGATTTTTAACCTCAGTGGTGTCAGTTAACAACCACATCGTAAAAGTAAGCCTCCTAATATAGGACACCCCCAACTCCTTATAAGAGGCCACCACAATTGTTAACACAATAGTCATTACACCTATAAGAGGCTCCCGTTTCCATATTAATAAGAAACAGAAATGGAATATTTGGTAGTAATTCTTTAATCTTATTTCCTGAAATATTATTGCTATCAGCAAGAAACTTTGCACACGTATTATTTATTTATTTCCAATCATTCAAAGATTCTTTATTAAAAATGTCATCATATAAAATAAAATTATTGCATACCAATCTGGTTCCGTTCCCCTAAATGTTTAATTTTCCATTAAAAAATTAGGAGTTTAGTAGTAATCATGTTATTCATATTTTATGTGGCCAGTACTTTTATATCATTTTATTTTCCAGTTCATTCTGCATTGCTCTGCATGTTTTTCCATATTTTTCGATGGTAGGTTGTGTTCGAAGATAAGATATGTATGCCATATTAGGATAACAACGTATATGTTAATATAATTAAATCTACAGGATATTTAATCATATGCTGGAGGCGCTTCACTTAGATCCATCGGTATTTCATTGTCTATGGTTTTTTCATTATCTCTTCGATTTCCCAGATAACCAACGCCCACGTTTCCACCGTCTAATTGTAGCGGATTTTGTTGAATTGACGTTTGATTGAATTGAAACTGTGGATTTGGAGTACAAGCAATATTCGGTTGATACATTTCGTGCTTGACAGCAGTGCTCTATCTATTATCGAAATCTCTAATATTTGTGATGAAATAGGTAACACACAAAATATTGTTAGATATTCTCTAACATGTGAGGCCACTTGTAAATATCTATAGTGTATTAATAACGAAATGGTGTTCTCTAAGGAGAATTATTTTCTGAGAGACTCGAAATACGTTTTTGTTTATATTTCAATTTCAACTATGAATATATAACTATAATTGTGATAATTTTAGGGCTACTCACAAAGTTATTGATGTGCTTTTTATGTTTCTATTTTACTATTTTACTCCCTAGATACCTCTTCCTTGTGAAGAGGAAATAATAAACTAAATCTTACTTACTAGATTGTGAACTGCAAAAACCTCTGTAGCAAAATATTACTGAAACCAATGCAATGAAAAGTTCAATGAACATTGTCAACATGAGAAAGTCAATTTTCAGATCAGAGCTTAATACGCGAATCCAGCAACAGAATGATTTTTATGTGAAGACCAAAATTTAAATTTTAAATCCTCCATTAGTACAGTCAACCCCAAAATTATGTTTATGTTTTTATTTAAAAATATTCAGTATTTTGTATTTTACCATATTGCAAGTCTTTGTAAAAACTAATAATTAGTTATGTGGAAGAGTAATACACCTTATTACAATACTGACGGTTTAGTTTTGTGTCCAAAATAATGATTCCATGTTAAAAAAAGAAAAAATTGAGCATAATATATAGATATGAGGTAATACGTAGAAGATGAACCCGGTTGTTGCTCATTTTTTTGTGTTTTTTTCCCACGAAGTCACTATTTTTGACACGAAACTAAAACCGTCAGAATTGTAATAAGGTGCATTTGTGATATACATTCAGCTTACATAGCTTGAATCTATGCTGAAAGATCTTTAACCCACATCCGATATCTGTAGTTATTTTCTTGACAGATTTAAATTGGCGTAATGATTTTATTCCACTTATATTCTCCACATACAATGTGTCCCACAAAGTGTATAGCCAACTTTCAACAAAAGATATCTTTTGATAAGAGCTTTTTTTTTCAAACGGTTTTCACGATTTGAAAGATAATATGCTCACCTTTTCAAATATAACATACCTGTTTTACAAAAAACTGCTATGTATGAAGATATAAGGCATTGTCTTCGGAGTCATAGTCATTAAAATTTTAAAGAACAATTTACTGCTTAAATATCTTTTTACGCGAGAAGTATTTTGTATTTTTGCACTTGCCATTTTTTCTTTGAATCTAAAAAAAAATATTTCTTCTCTTTTAATGCCATTGCGTTTTTATTGAAGCTAGAGACAAATTAACGAAAAAACTGTTTGTGAAAGTGGAATTCCCCTTGATAATGGGAATATTAACTTACCGAGTCTTTTGATCGCTATTACATTCAGTGGGAGCTGTGGGCTAGTAGGTATATAAACAATTGGTTGAATAACAAGAGTGTTTGTTATCATTGATGTTCTTTGTTCCTGATACATTTTCAATGTTTGTTGCTGTTGTTCGTGTGTTTGAAGTCATTATTGTTGCTGCTGTTTAATTTGTTCTAATATTATAATTTTGGATTTTGTAATGTTATACCCTTTATTAGTGTATCGTAACACCCACAATTGTGTAATACTCCTACTGTATTGAAAGTGATGAAATTTTTAATCCATCAGGATTTCTTTTATTTTAAAATAATTCAATTTTCATAATGGTGTCACTTGACATTTATACGCTCTGAATGTATTAGGAAAGGGGATAGGTACCCCACTGCACTAAAAAACTTCTTAAAAGGATTGAAAAATACCTTACAACCTGGTCCATGAGACTGACATTTGGATTAATGTGATGCCCTTGGAGAAACTGTTTGAGTAATAATGCCGATTTGAGAAATTCAGTAGGATTGAAAGGTCAACAAAAATCATAAGAATGATGAATATATTAAAAAAAATAAACCTCTTGATCTGATAAAAATGTTTTGTAATTATGCATTAGCAATATCAAAAAACAATGGGCCACACTACTTAAACGAATGGTTAAATGCATCATACGATGTTGATAAAAACACAAGCTTTGGTCTTTCTGTTTGAACTTTCTAGTTTAACTAATAATGAATAGTAATCAAAAACTGGGTAAATTCATTTGACTAATCAAATGAATCTTTGACACAGTATTAACTACAAATGAACAAAATTAAAATTAAATAGTAGGATTTTTAACCTCAGTGGTGTCAGTTAACAACCACATCGTAAAAGTAAGCCTCCTAATATAGGACACCCCCAACTCCTTATAAGAGGCCACCACAATTGTTAACACAATAGTCATTACACCTATAAGAGGCTCCCGTTTCCATATTAATAAGAAACAGAAATGGAATATTTGGTAGTAATTCTTTAATCTTATTTCCTGAAATATTATTGCTATCAGCAAGAAACTTTGCACACGTATTATTTATTTATTTCCAATCATTCAAAGATTCTTTATTAAAAATGTCATCATATAAAATAAAATTATTGCATACCAATCTGGTTCCGTTCCCCTAAATGTTTAATTTTCCATTAAAAAATTAGGAGTTTAGTAGTAATCATGTTATTCATATTTTATGTGGCCAGTACTTTTATATCATTTTATTTTCCAGTTCATTCTGCATTGCTCTGCATGTTTTTCCATATTTTTCGATGGTAGGTTGTGTTCGAAGATAAGATATGTATGCCATATTAGGATAACAACGTATATGTTAATATAATTAAATCTACAGGATATTTAATCATATGCTGGAGGCGCTTCACTTAGATCCATCGGTATTTCATTGTCTATGGTTTTTTCATTATCTCTTCGATTTCCCAGATAACCAACGCCCACGTTTCCACCGTCTAATTGTAGCGGATTTTGTTGAATTGACGTTTGATTGAATTGAAACTGTGGATTTGGAGTACAAGCAATATTCGGTTGATACATTTCGTGCTTGACAGCAGTGCTCTATCTATTATCGAAATCTCTAATATTTGTGATGAAATAGGTAACACACAAAATATTGTTAGATATTCTCTAACATGTGAGGCCACTTGTAAATATCTATAGTGTATTAATAACGAAATGGTGTTCTCTAAGGAGAATTATTTTCTGAGAGACTCGAAATACGTTTTTGTTTATATTTCAATTTCAACTATGAATATATAACTATAATTGTGATAATTTTAGGGCTACTCACAAAGTTATTGATGTGCTTTTTATGTTTCTATTTTACTATTTTACTCCCTAGATACCTCTTCCTTGTGAAGAGGAAATAATAAACTAAATCTTACTTACTAGATTGTGAACTGCAAAAACCTCTGTAGCAAAATATTACTGAAACCAATGCAATGAAAAGTTCAATGAACATTGTCAACATGAGAAAGTCAATTTTCAGATCAGAGCTTAATACGCGAATCCAGCAACAGAATGATTTTTATGTGAAGACCAAAATTTAAATTTTAAATCCTCCATTAGTACAGTCAACCCCAAAATTATGTTTATGTTTTTATTTAAAAATATTCAGTATTTTGTATTTTACCATATTGCAAGTCTTTGTAAAAACTAATAATTAGTTATGTGGAAGAGTAATACACCTTATTACAATACTGACGGTTTAGTTTTGTGTCCAAAATAATGATTCCATGTTAAAAAAAGAAAAAATTGAGCATAATATATAGATATGAGGTAATACGTAGAAGATGAACCCGGTTGTTGCTCATTTTTTTGTGTTTTTTTCCCACGAAGTCACTATTTTTGACACGAAACTAAAACCGTCAGAATTGTAATAAGGTGCATTTGTGATATACATTCAGCTTACATAGCTTGAATCTATGCTGAAAGATCTTTAACCCACATCCGATATCTGTAGTTATTTTCTTGACAGATTTAAATTGGCGTAATGATTTTATTCCACTTATATTCTCCACATACAATGTGTCCCACAAAGTGTATAGCCAACTTTCAACAAAAGATATCTTTTGATAAGAGCTTTTTTTTTCAAACGGTTTTCACGATTTGAAAGATAATATGCTCACCTTTTCAAATATAACATACCTGTTTTACAAAAAACTGCTATGTATGAAGATATAAGGCATTGTCTTCGGAGTCATAGTCATTAAAATTTTAAAGAACAATTTACTGCTTAAATATCTTTTTACGCGAGAAGTATTTTGTATTTTTGCACTTGCCATTTTTTCTTTGAATCTAAAAAAAAATATTTCTTCTCTTTTAATGCCATTGCGTTTTTATTGAAGCTAGAGACAAATTAACTCCGAAAGTTTTAAAGAAAAAATAATTTTTAATGATTTTCACAATTATAGTCACACGGATTTCTATTATTGTTCTATAGTTATTTTTAATTGATCTTTTAAAAATCGAGATAATTAAATCTGCCACAAAATTCTTTAGATCTGCAAAACTATCGATGTTTATAGAATATATATTATATTTTTGAAAACGTAACAAAATTGACTGTTTTTAATTTAATTATAAGATTTTTAATGTTGAAATAGGACGCACTATATATATATTACTATTTTACCATAATTAAAATAATTACACAAATAAAGAGTGGATGGAAACAAATATATTGTCTGAAAAACATAATTTGAACATCTGAATCGTCACTCTTTATGAAGAAAAAGGAAGGAGTAACTTGAGAAGAATATAAACCTAGAGAAAATGAAGAAATCAGCGTACCAGTGTAACGTCATCACAGGTATGATACCGGATACTACTGCATTGAATATACTTAACATCATGTATGAAATAACGTCCATACCACATGCTATTGCCAATGCTCCAAAAATGAATGTATGTACTACTGCGGTGCCAACAAGTGTTAAAGCAATAATTCCTAATATTATTTAAGTAATACCTAAAATAAACAAAATCATGGAGGTAGTAGACATTCCTGGTTTTTCCAATTACTTATGCATCGCATTTTGTAAAACTTTGATTTATTAATAGATTTGTCCAGCGATTTTTTTACTGATATGAAGCTATTATCCATTCATCTGTCAATAGAGAACTAGCTAAATTGATTTAAAAATGTATAGATAATTACCAACTGTTTTGAAGTAGTGTAAACTCTGAGATATATGAGGATGTGTATGATTAAAATGCTAGTAAATCAAGGTCGGACAGATTGAAAATTTGAAATGTAGACGAAAGATGTAGACATTACTCCTACACATAACTTATTAGCTCTTATATAGTCTTAAAAACGCTAATGCAGAGATGCAATCATGGTGATGTCTATTTTAATTCGGAAATCATTTTTTCTGTGAGTAAGGGTATTAAAGTCGGGAAAAGATGGAAGTAATTAATGTTTCTAGAACAACAAGATTAAAATTTGCATACTAATAATGGATCACAGAATTAAAATTAAGGAGGTTTCTCTACCCTAAAAATAGATGATTAATATCTCACTAGAATAGTAGCACAATAAAATATAACGTAGGTTAATTTCCCCTTCGCGCTTGATAATAGGAACAAAAAACTTACCGAGCCCTTCGATTGCTCTTACATTCAGTTCGAGGTGTGGACTAGTAGATATATAAACATTTGGTTGCACAACAGGGATGCTTGTTATCATTGGTTTTCCTTGTTTCTTTTTCAATTTTTATTGCTTTTGTTCAATTTGTTCTAATATTAGAAAACATGACACCCACGATTTTTGAAATAATTCTACTGAAATCATGATTAGAGTGATACCCCCGGAGAAAATGTTCCCATAATAATGCAATTTTAATGAATTCAGTTGGATTAAAAAGTCGACACCATTCATAATTCCTGAAATATTATAGCTATCAACATGAAACTTCGCATGAATATTGTTTAGTCCTAATTGTCTTCAAAGAATCATTATTAAAAAAGTTATCACAAACTCGTCCCCTGTGCTTCTTCTCTCTTGATGTTTAAATCGGTAAAAAAGAGAAAAATGCAGCACTAGGATCGTTCAGTCACGTGACACATATTCTGGCCACTATTTGAGTAAGTTATGTTCACGCAATTTTCAATTATGCTGTTACACTGGTCACACTTCCCCAAAATTATTTTAAAATTAAAGTGTCAGGGATTTCTGGTGACGAGAAACCACTAAAAACTTCGCAAATTGCTAACCATAAAGGCTAGTTTCCACTCAGCTGCATTTTCCGCTCAGGCGCGAAAAAATGCGGGAGCTTTTCTCTTTACAGCTTGATTTGGTTAAAATCTTCCTCGTAAAATCCTCATGTTATTGTTCATCACTCATCGTCTTGGAAACTAGTTCATCACGCGAAAGTATATTTCTTGTAATAGTAAACAATTACGTAAATAAATTCAAATCCTCAAATGTGAGGGGGTATCTAGACCTCGAGAGAAATAATACGTGCAAAAAAGTAGAATGAATTCAACCTTTTGCCTGGAGCTCACGAGCAATGTAAATCTCTGATTCAGCGATAATTTGTTAAAAGTGCGCGTGCATTTTTGACAAACTCCCGTGCATTTTGCGCCCGAGCGGAAAATGCAGCGGTGTAGAAATTAGCCTTAAATAAAAGGTCTATATAATTTGAAACAATACAACAATAGAGCACCCAAGGCACTAAATAGCTCCAAATATTCTATCAATAGAATATTGAACAAAAGGGAGAGTGAAGAGAGAGAGAGTTCTAAAGTGTGCCAATAAATATAATTAAAATAAATTGTGCACGCGATTTTGATAAACCAATCAGATGCCAAAAGAGTTTTACCGATCCCAGTGCCTACATTCTCTCCATTCTGTCCATTCTTACTAAATTAAAAAAAATGCGTAGAGAGAAGAAGCACTGGGAACGAGCATGAAGTTATCATACAAATATAGTTATCACATATCAATCTGGTTTCGTTACCCCTTAATATTTTAACATTTCATTAGGATCTGAGGAGTTTAGTAATAATAATGTTTCGTATTTTTTGTGTCCAGTTATTCTTTATCATTTTATCTTCCTGTTTATTCTGCATTTCTCTGAATGTTTTTTCTATATTTTTCTATTTTTTAGGTTGTGTAGGAAGATAAGAACGTATATATTAGGATAAGAGCGTGTACGTTAATATAGTTAAATCTAAAGGAGACTTATTGATAGGCTGGTGGCGCTTCATCTCGATCTGTTGGTATTTCAATATCCATCATTTTTTCATTATCTCTTTGACTTTCTAGATAACCAAGGCCCACGTTTCCACCGTCTAATTGTAGTGGATATTGTCGAACTGACATTTTA
>JAUELI010164455.1:0-18693 GCA_031471325.1 Catablema vesicarium
TAACCTTAGAACAACGTTTGGTCAAACGTTGTTCTAAGGTTATTTTGCGGACCTTGAACAGGTTTTTGCCCACTGGGGAGCTTCTTTTTAAAAAACATGCAAACTTTCTATATTTTGTTGATGACAAAAATACAATAGAGCCTACAAACGCCTTTTTGTAATTTTGGCCACCAGAAATAAGCAAAAATGAAAATCTACATTTTGCTCACCCTCTTATATTTTACTTCTATCTTTCTCCTAAAACGTGAATAAATTGAATAAATCAAGGGTAGCAATGATAGCAATGATTGAAATTATATGGCCTAAAAAAACAGTCATTAATTTATAAGGTCTTGGTCATCTTTACTTTAATTATTTTTTGATATTTTCGCTTAATGCTAAAATAAATATTTCTATTCTTTCTCCTAATTCAAAAACAGATATGTAAAAATATCAACCACCATTCCACTGTGTTTGATTGGTTAAGTTACGTATAGCCTCTAAGAAATGATTGTTTAAATATGGTAATGTTTTAGATCGCTCAATTGTCGAACGTTGGTGGCCTGGACTTGAAAGATAATGTGCACAAAGTCATTAATTTTTGCTAGGATTAATTTTTGCAATTTCTTGAATTAGTTCTATATTCGCAAAATTGAGTTATGCGAAAAGGTTGAATATTATCGCTTCAATTTGCAAAAATAAATCCTTGCGAAATTTTTAGAAATAACGTATTTTGTCTATAAAAAAAAGCTTAATTTTTTTTAAGAAATGGAGAAATGTGTTACTTGACATGTTTCCAGATAATGAAGTAATCGTTAACATTGACAGTGTTGTAGTGAAGTTATCTTCTTCAAAAAGTGAAGATGCAAGTATGCTAGAAGTAGATGCTGACCAGCTTATAGGCTAAGCAGTTGAATTTGATAACACCCTTGAGTGGGTTTAGTACAAGCTTGTTTTGCATGAAGAAAAAGCAATAGAAAGCAGTATTAGAAATGGTTTCAATTTTTTAATTGAAAGTAGTAATGGTAGCGAAGACCCACAAGAAAAAGCAGTGAAGAATGGTGAATTTATTCTGTATCTTTCAAGATGTTGATTAAAGTTAAAATTAAAATTATTTATAAAAAAGAGACTACCCAACGTTATTGTGAGCATAGGGTCAAGGCATAGAGCATAGGGTCTAAGCTATTCAACGAATCTATTGTAAAATTTGACCCTGTTGCGGGTTTGGCTGTTCCAATTTCTCCATTTGTTCAAGGACCTATTTTTCAGCTAAAGATCAGTTGCACAACGATATTTGCAAAGAAATGAAAATTTAGAATGCAAAATTTACAGCATCCATGCATAGTACAGATATCAATCATTAGGTATCGTCTATTGTCAATGCTTTGTGGTATATTGATGGGAACAAAGCTAAAATCACAAACCGAGCTAAAAACTGCAACAACATAGTGGATTTGCCAGAAATGTCAGTCTAAAACATCTCGCTTTGACCCCCTAAATGATCCTGTATCTTTTTGCTTCGACTCCTACTAGAGAGCATGTCAATGTTTTTTCTGTGTCAACATTATAAATCGGGCATTTTACAGATAGAGAAATCTCTCAGTATTCACAAAAAATCAAAAAGCCCTGGTAACGAAGTTACAATTTGTTCCGACGGACCCATGTTTTTTTTCGTGGTCGAGTTACGCGAAACGAACAATTTAATATGGCCAGCCTCACATTATCTTACTATTTTTACAAAATCTCTATTGAAAAAGGTTGTTATTGTTGCTATAAAATATTAACAGTAGTCAATTGATGAACGGGTGGTATTAGTGGGCATATAGTTCATTATAGTATAGCACTATTATACGAATAAAGGAATTTTTTCAACTTTTGTTCAGTTAGTGTACAAAACAATATTTCTTGTTACGAGTTTTTACGGATTATAAAGACGATTTTATATATTTTGTTTACGAAGCTGCGCGAAAAAGCGTCATATATAATTTATTAACGAAAAAGGTCACTCGCAAAATGAGTGATCTTGGCGATAAACCAATGATCCTTTCTGGATTATATCTCTTGAATTAGACAATTTTATAAAAACATTTACAGTGAGGTATTCCAGACCGAAATGAACGATTTTAGATCAACTTGATATGCTGTCGTTAGTTCTCCTTTAAATAAAAAAAAAGTTTTTCCATAATCTACATATGTTGAACTTTCAAAAAAACCACAGCTACATAGTTTCCCACTGATTTCACATCTGACCCTCTCTCCTACTGGACTAAAACACATTGTTAGAAAGGTTGGAAAAAGTTATGTCGTTTTATCTCAATGAGCTTCGAAAAAAACATGTATATAAAACATGTAAAAGTTTGAAGAAGAACATTTTGCTAAAAAATGATGTCATACTAATTAAAGATGATGGTTTACCACGTTATAGGTGGAGATTAGGTAAAATTGAAGATTCAATCACCGCTAGAGATGGTAATGTTCGTGGTGCAAAACTAAAAGTTGTGTCTAGTACCGGAGAAAGCACAACTTGTTATCGACCTGTGCCAAAACTAATCCCATTTGATATTTCGAAAAATGTGGTGAAAGAATGTACAACAAACGATGACAGCGACGCTTTTGCAATTAATACCCATCCACAAAGGGGGGCAGCGGTAGAAGGACAGTTAATGAAAAAACTTGAGGAAAAGAATTGTGGAACTTGGTGAAAGACTTGTTTTATGGGGAGAGGATGGAAAAATTGATGTATATATATTTAGTTTCTAGTATCTTTTATTATGCGCACGTAATATACTTTACATTCCTGCTTAGGCTTCTATTTTTAAAAAGAAAAATTCTTCTTATATTTGAACTGGGAGAAAACAGACGCGGTTTATTCAGTTTGGATTCATAGCTTTCTTGTCCAATAAAGACTAATGTTAAATGGTTTGGTTGAAAAAGGTTCAAAGTAATAATTAAAGCACGATCCGGAGCTTCTACAGATGATATCTATCATTAAATAAAACCTGAAATAAAAAATCTTCCGACATAATAATAATACACGGTGGAACAATTTCAAGATAAAATATTCTTTATTTAAGAAGATGAAAGTTGTTGCAATCTTATGGCAAGAAATCTTGTTCTCAACAACCATCTATTTTCTTAAATCTACTCCATGAAAGTTATCATAAATCACTGTTGCACCAAATCTCTGATCTTACCAAAAAATGACATAACAAAACAGCAATTTGATGGTTATTCACAAAACTCAATTCCTAATTTTACTCCTTGCAAAAGATTCTAAAGTGGCTGAACGTATAAAGTTCTATGTATGTTCTCTTGAAATGATATGATTCGAATGTCTGTCAGGCAACTAAAATGAACAGGTACCTGGTGTTTGTGATGTTCTTTTTATTCCTCTATCCATTATTTAAGAGCAGAAAAACTTCATAGAAAAACTTATGTTGAGTTCAAAAAACCCACTAAGCATGATTTTGGAAACTGGAAATAGATGTTCACATTCTCTGAAGCTTTATTACAAAATTATTGATTACATTTTGAAATATTTGAAATGATACAGGTAGAAAAGTAATTATCTTGTTAAATTAAAATCTCCACTAATACATAATAAGGTCGCCAGTCCGATTCTGACCTTTTGATACAGAAGAGTAGCTCAAGGGAAAAGCATGTTGCTGTATTGTTAAAGTTAAGAACCCAAAAGTTTTTATTAGAATATATTTTCATATCCAAATTGAAAACAAGGCATTGACTCCATCATTTTGGCAGCTACCGGAAACATCTATATTCCTGCATCACATATCCTCGCGTCACGTATTTGGGTTGCTGCTAGAAGCAAGTAAGACCTTTAAACGGCCTAATTTGTTGTTGCTGATTTTTCCCGTCAGTGTCAAACATCATGTTATTTCAGGCAATACCATTTAGCACATATTTAAAATTCATTCTTAATCAAGGGGCTGTGCTCTGATTCTGATGAGATTTGGCACACTGACTAAACTAATTATGCTGAATAAGATGGTACTGACTAAATTTTTAGTTTTACAAGTGACGTCATAATTTGGGCCCAAATAATGAAGAGTGCTCTGATTTAGATAAAATTTGGCACACTGACTGAACTAATTATGCTGAATAAGATGGTACCAATCAAATTTTTTATTTTACAAGTGACGTCATAATTTAGGCCCAAATAGTAAAGAGTGCTCTGATTTAGATAAAATTTGGCACACTGACTAAATTAATTATGCTAAATAAGATGGTACTAATTAGATTTTTAATTTTACAAGCGACGTCATAATTTAGGCCAATTTAGGCCAAAATAATAAAGAGTGCTCTGATTCAGATAAAATTTGGCACACTGACAAAACTAATTATGCTGAATAATAAGGATTTTATTTTGGATAAAAAAATGTTACATTCGTTCTTTTAGCAGCAATTTTTTTTTGAAATATTAGGCTTGAAATTTTTGAACCATACAGACAAGAATTGCTGTTCAAAGGTGTCGTGCTGACATAAATATATTCAACCGACTGATCTGTTTTATTTTCAATCAATGTTTTTATTTTTATGTGCATTTGTGACTGTTTAGAACAAATGAATGATACAATCCTGCTTAATTTATATCTCATTGATTTTTGCTAACAGAAAATGTATTGGTTTGCGCATCGATGCTTTTTCATTTACCACATTTCAAGTTGTGAGCATAAATTAGTTAGATATGTCAGTTTTCTATAACATTGTTTTATTAAGTAAATATGACTCTTGAATTTGAAATATCGTAAAAAAAGACATATCAGAGTTTGCTCAGATCTATCTACTAAATAAGATGGTGTAGAAACCAAAGTTTTGTAAATGAAGTGTTTGTTTTGCATTCCAGATCAGGATCAGATCATTATTTTATTTTTATTATCATAACCTGCATTATTGAATATGTAATTCATTTTTGTAAATTTTTAGCGCTCTGCTTAAGGCTTTATTGAACACAACAGGTGCTATTTTTATTTTTTTGCTGAGAATTGAAACTGTTTATGGCCCCAATCAATGACAGTTCATACTCTAACCAAACAGTCTGCATATGTCTTCACAAGAGTTACATCAAGTTCTCTGCGAAAAAAATGGCGCATGTTCAGCTACCAAGTGAGGAAAATATGGTGCAAGAAAAATGTTTTTTCTTTACTGGTAGATTAATGGCAATGTCAATACTACAAGGGAGTTCAAATCCTGCCATTTTGAGTGCTCTCAGTTACAAATTTATCTGTAGTCAGAAAGCATTATATCCAGGAGATTATGAAATCCCTCAAAAGTTTAGAATCAATGAAAAAAGTATGAAACTTTTATTATTCGAAATGTATTTATAACCATTATATATAACAATGAAGTAATTTGTAACTATGAATAATTTTAAATTATGCTTGTGGTGACTATATTCAAATATTAGGAACTCTCGGGATCAGAATTTGAAATAACTTGGTTAATAATGTTATTGGAACCTTCTTCTTTATTTAAACAAACAATGAAAACACATATCAGCACTATATCCTACTTCAATCAATTGATAATTATATTTTTAGTTGATCAACGCTACTAATGATGAAGAACTGCAGAGTGCATTGCAAGAAGATCACATCATGGATGCACTCTGTAGAATTGGCTACAGGGGTATTCCTAGTAGAGAGAAGATTCTTCCATAGAAAATAGAATATCTTTAAAAGTCTGTTCATTAAAATTTTGTGTTTCAAATGAATAATTCAATGATACAGTTTTCATCGGTTCAATGTGTACTCTTTAATATAATATTTCATTCACAAGATTATAGAAAGTAGAATATCTTTAGAATTTTGTTTGTTAAAATTTTGTGTTTCAAATAAATTATTCAATAACACAGTTTTCATTGGTTCAATGTATACTCTTTAATATAATATTTCATTCACTTCCTTCTTTTTCCATTTAGTTCTATATCATTTCGAGACAATGTCGAACCAACTCTGCCAGCATTGCAGCAATTATCAGAAGGTTTGGAAGTTCAAAATCTGTTGCAAACCATCAAACAGAACCCCCAAAAATTTTGAGCTGTGTTTTTGAGAAATCAAAAAGAATTATCATTAGAAGAGATCATTGATCTATTTGATCTTGTATATAGTGAAACAGGATCAAACAAATTTGAAGTGGAAATAAATATTTTCAAATTTCTAACAGATACACTTGAAAGTGGTTTTTATAATAGTAATTATAATCAATATAATGAAATATGTGTATCTTCTTAAGCTAGTGTCCATTGAAAGTGACAGTCTGTGTCCATTGAAAGTGACAGTTTTTATCACAAAAATATATGCAATAAATAAATTCGTAAATAAGTCTCTCAAACATCAGTTTTTGGTGTGTCAATGAGCAGATTTTCTTCTGTTTTATTTGTGACGACTTGATTAAACAGAATTTTTGCATTCTTCACTTCTTTTGAAATTTTTGCTTTTCCATGTTGAACGTACCTTATTCGTCTTAATTTTTGCATCATTTGTAAAGTGTGCGTATAGATGTTTTTTTTCTATTTTCTTCGCTTTTAATTTATTGTATGCTTTTGTTTAGAGAGTGAAACGAAATTGGGGAATGTGTTGCAGTTTTTAACCGGTACGCCATCAATACCTGTTTTAGGGCTAGAGCAAGATTACAGTGTTTTTTCGGCACGATTGCAAGAAGCTGGCAATAGAAAATGTGGTTCTCGCCCTATTGTTTCAACTTGTGCGTTGAATTTGTCACTACCTGTTCACTTCAGTAGTGGTGAAGAGTTTGAAACTATTTTTATCAACTCTATTATTGAAAGTTATGAGTTTGGTAAAGTTTAAGTTGTTTTTGTTTTATATTTTTTCACTCATATTTCAATCCCAAACATTTTAGGTCACTTATCATGCATGTTCATTTCTAATGAGGAAGGACACAGAGTTTTTCGATGAATAAAACTGGGTAAGGCTATAATTTGAAATTTGTGGAATAAAAACAATTTTTGCACTAGGGCGCACCAACCAGGAAATTTTTTTTCCCAAAGTTTTTTGCGTATCTTCATTTTTTATTTAAATATTGTTATTAAAGACTTGTAGGTTTTGTAAATTATTTGTGTTATATTTTCGCAAAAATCTTCAATAGTAAGGTTTTTAGTTCTTGCAAAAAAATACAAACATCAAAGTTTGTAAAGTATTTATTATTTTTACATTAAGTATTCACGGCCTTAATAATGCCAGTAACATAGTAACAATACACGATTCTCTAATTGTACATGGTTCTCTAGTAGCTAGGTATCATCTACATAATTTAAATAGGTTCTCATTTGATCAATGTTAGCAAGACTGGATAATCATGGTGTTAATCGTGTTTTTAGAACAAGGATTAAGTTTCTCTGTACAGAACCAACTTTAGCGTTCAATAAACTATTCATCCTTTTTTTGTATCTTTTTTATTGAATATACATATGTATATATATTTATAACTAACTCACTCACTCACGGGTTTTACACTGTAAATCGATTTTAATCACCCACAATTACAGAAACAATTTTTTTAGAGTTGCTATTTAACTGGGAAAAACCCAGTTCTTGAATCCAGCAGATGTCGCTGGTTTTGACTAGATCATAACTTTCTGTAGACCTTTTTGTATTTGCGCATTCGTAGGCATCTGGCTTCTAAAACACAAAAGTTAATTGAAATAGCGATTGTGTTAGCATAATATTAGCATTGTTAAATATACAATATGAACTATAAGCGATTAAAGTTCATGCTTTGTTCATGATGTAAATTTATTGTTCGTTGCTATAACATAAATCTATTCAGAATAATTCCCGCCAACTTGTGTAAAACATTATAACAAAATATGTACTCTTTTTCGGATGGAAGTATGATTTCAGTCACGTTGGTCAGAAATTCTAAAGGAAAATTTCAACAGAAATTTGAGCAGAATGAAAGCGTTCATACACGCAGGGATACATTAAATAATCATGGGAATAAAGAACAAAATTTTAAATTTAATATAGTCGAAGATTTTAATAGTTTGCTTCTTTAGTTAAAAATAAATACTCATTAGCTTATAATTACTACAATATGCTTTTTTTTGTTTGGGTGCACAACAAAGCAATTTTTAAATCTTTATAACTAAAGCAATGTTATATAGAAACCATCCAATATTATTATTATCATAAGCCATCAAAAATTAGGAGAAATGGTTTCTATTTGTCAAACTTTTATTGGACAGACCTAATCGCATGTATTCTCTATTTTGGCTGGGGATCAGATTTGGCTGGGGAGGGAATGGGGGAGGAAGGGGTTTAATCAAAACAATCCTTTTAGTAAATTGTACAAATCTTCAGGCCATAGGTCTCTGGTTGTGTTCTAATGAGAAGCGGTGTTTCAAAAATTACACAACAGTTAGCGCAAATATACGATTCGGACATCAACCTTGTTCCCAGGTCTTCTTTCCTCTTGGATTAGGACATGCATTGTTTCTCCCAGTTGTAAAGCTTCTTGTTATTATTTAGTTTAAGCTTACATAATTTTATACAAACTGTGTAGGGAAATGTTTTATATGAATAATATAAATTTTGCCTCAACTGCCACCTTCCAAACTTACATGTGGTAAAAAGTGTCTGACAGCGCCTTCAAATCATTATAGTATAGGCATAATAGGCCAAAAATTGGTGATTTTGGGTGCGCCCCCTCACTTAACAGTAAAAATCATAAAAATCAACTTAATTTTTAGTCAAAACCGTCTATGCCATTAGAAAACTCTTGAAAAACCATATGAAAGACTTATAAACAAGTTTTTTTTCATTTTTCCCTCTGTTTTTGAGTGAAATGAGGGTGAAAATGGCATAAACTTAAAGTTTGACCTCATTTTACATGAAAACGGTGAGGAAAATGGCTAAACTCGTGGATAAGTCTTCCATATAGTTTTCCGAGAGCTTTCTTATAGTATAGGCGGTTTCAACTGAAAATGAAGTTTATTTTTATGATTTTTACCGTTAGGTGAGGGGGGTGCACCCTAAATCGCCAATTTCGCTGTAAAAAAAATTGCTAAAAGAGTTATTGAGAGGATTTTGGATATGTTATTCTACATACAATTGCGCTTCTTTTGGTACCAAAATTGTAACTATTGCATTTTTGTCCCGGTTTATTTCTATTATGCCTATACTATTATTATTCTCTTACAAAAGCCAAATTTGGTGTTTTCTTATCATGGCATACTTTTTATCAAACATATAGAGTATTTAAGTTAGACATGCTATTTTATCAAACATATAGTATTTATGCTAGTATTCAAGTTAGAAATTCTATTTTATCGAACATAGTATTTAAGTTATAATTTAAAAACTTACTTAGGGATTGAGTCAAAATACAAGTCAAAATACTTTCATAGTATTTTAAGGTGGAAAAAGAGATGATTGTCTACTTTCTTTTGCTTTTACTAAATAGATCCCAAGGACCTATGCAACCAATATTTTTTTTGATATTTAAAAGTGAAAACAATCTTTAGATAATTATCAATGATGCAGGACCCATAGTAACAGAGTCTTATTAAACCATAACCCATCTTATTTTTCCATGAAAATTGTCCAGATAGAAAGTCTGTTTTTAAATTTTTGAAAAAGCTTGATATAATTTGAGATATCTTCTAGTTTAAAGTTTTGCCTGTAAATTACTAATCTTTTAATGTCATCGTAGTGTAACATTATGAAATTTTGTATAATCGATTAGCTGCTCAAATCATCAATTCAGAGTTACATCATTTTCATTATGTCTTTGAAATATTTTGTCAATATGTGGAAGGTTTGTCATTATCTGAGCTATTGAAAAAACACCAATTTTTCTAACTCTCTTATGGCTGAGAGGAAAGAGCTGTTTCAAAAATTTGGAAAGGGCTTTCATCGTTTCAATGGTTTTATCATATGAAGTCAACTTGTATTAATCCCTTTGTACTTTCTTCTAAGATTTTTACAGATTAATCGAGATTTTTTAACGTTGCTTTTAAAAAGTAGGCTGCACTGCCTTGGTGAAAACAAGACATCTGAAAGTTTTCAGTTGTAGTTTGAGCCATAATGTTGTACATTATTACACAAGATTTGTATGGATTAGAAGAGACAAAACTATTGTTAACTAGAATCTTCTTATTTCAATATTTAAATTAGTGTTATGAAGTTCATATAACTCAAAATTTTATGTTTTTTATACCTTATTAGTCTTGTATTTAATTTCCCGAAAATTAAACAAATCCAAATTTTGAAATTTTAATTTATTATTTCTTAGAAAAATTGCAGGATTTTTTTTTTTGTGAATGTAGCTAGCCAAAGTTTTCACGGGTTTTTAATTGAAAAACTGAGACTAATAAGGAAGGTTATTTCTTTTGTTTTTATTGATATTTTTATAGCAGATTGTACACTGGTGTAGTAATCTAAATTACACACCACCAAAGTTAACATTGAAAAAAAAGCCTTCATTTTAACCAACGTTTTTGTTATTGAATATCGAGATCGAATAGGCCTCGTTTTCCTTTTATCCTATATACACCTTCTTTTCACCTGTATCGATGTACCCATTTTGAGCTTACATTATCTTTCTGATTGGATCATTTTAGTAGGCCTATCGCAGATATACACATCCCATACTTCCTGGTTCCGCGTGAATGAAAGTAGTCCTTCTTACGTCACAATTTACGTTGAAAGATTTACATTTGAGTACAATAAGTACCGTAATGTATCGATTAAACATCGGGCGTTCATTATTTCTTTTTCATTTTCAGAAGGTGTAAGAATTGAAAATCATTATTAGTCAGAGTAACAAATAAAAACCAAACTATATATAATGGAATCAAAAGTCAATAAAATGGGACTTCCAGAGAAGAATGAACCGTTTTAGATCAAAAAGAGTTCTGTTCAATAGTTCAATAAATTTTCGCGAAATGTACTTTTTTGACCTTCTTAATTAATCCACTCAAGGTAGTATAATCGCTGCGCCATAAAAGGGTGGATCCTTAGTTTCAGGTGCGTAAAAAATGGCGTCAATTTATAGGTTGAAGTGAGACTCACTTTAGCAAACGATATCCGATTTTAGAGACATGTCGAAATCTACAACATTTCCCTAATTAATGGCCAAGTAATTATGCTTCTTGCTATTTGAAGGATTAAAGGTTTCACAACATAACAACTCTTGAGGAGTATTTACTTGAAAAAGGAAAATATTTAAGGTGTGAATGAAAGATGTTTGATTTTTCAAAAATGTTATTATGAATGTAATGTCCTGTGGAGCATTGAATGTTTTAACTTGTTCTCAATTTCTGAGCCATTAAAGTCTTTCGTTCGTGTAGGTGGCACTTTACTACCTTACGTCGATTAATTTTCGCGTGGATTAATTTTTGCGATTTCGCGAATTTTTGGTCTTTCCGCGAAAATTGATCCACGCGAAAAATTGTGGATCTCGTCCTTCGCGAAAATTAATCCACGCGAAATTTTCCAAATTTCACCACGTGATTTTTTTCATAGAAAAGTAATCTGCATGCTTAGAATATGTACCTAAAAGGGTGTGGATAACGTTTAGACAAAATCAGATTAGTTCATTCTCAAAAATAAATCCACGCAAAATTTTTCAAGGTTGGCATTCGCGAAAATAAGTCCACGCTAAAATTAATCTACGTAAGGTAGTATTAATGGAGGTTTTTACTCACTCTCGAGTGCCGAATAGCACGGGGGACAACCATGTAGAAATAAGGGGGTGGGAAATAATGAAAATAAGTTTGTTAAAGTTAAAAAAAATTATATACAGTGATATAATAATATTATATATAGTACAAAAGAGAATCAATTTGATTTTAAGGATTCAAAATACTAATATGGTACAACTAACTACAAATACAAACTTTCTAAGTACTCTACTAAACGACAGTATATATCTATTCCATGCTTTTCATCATTGAACAATGGTAAGAAATTTTGCGCAATGAAAGATTCGTATTGTGGGTCTAAATTGAAACTCAGGCACCATCATAGTCTATACCTATCGTCTCAGTAGCCTCTAATAGACTATGGGATTGCTCATACAAACTACTATAGAAGCCTTTGGTCCATATATGTAAAAGGGTTTTTGTTCTTTTCTGTCCTCAATGGATGATGATTCCAGGAATTTGCAAATTCGTCTAGCATACGGTTGAGGCGTGGTAAAAACCGTAATGTAGAGCGTGTAAATGACACTCGTTGTCAGGTTCTAATTTATCTTCATCTTCTAAATGCGAAAATAATTCTTTGAAATGATTCAACACGTTGATGTACACATCTACCCATAACCTCTCAATACGCTGGTTGTGACCGATTTTCCAGTTATAACGAGTTTGACAGCAGAACCATACAGCTCAAGTAATTACCTCGCTACTTGTATATATTGTGTACCGTGATCAGTACGAATTCTTAACAGTGTTTGGTATCTCACAATGGCTGAATCAAATAAGGTTTTAACCGTATTTGCTCTATTGTTTGTTGAACATTCAAGAAAAACCACAAGTCTTGAGAAACCATCTATAGCACCATGAATAACAAACCTCCATCTAATCAAGTGGTTTCCATCCATGTGCCTAAAGATTCGAAAATTTTCGAATTTAAAACTTACAGGGGAGCATATTTTTTAGATAGATAGATAGATCTATTGTTCTTTTTTGTGGATGAGGTGGGAGGGTGGTTCAGAAAATCGGCACTTCTTTGTGGATGTCATAAATGTATGCTCCCATATACACTTTTTCATATATAAGACAATAGACAATAGGTGAAAGACAATAGGTCTATTGTTTACAACAAGTGAAATAAAAACCATTTGAGGCTGGGACCAATTTTCCTGGTATTTGAAGACCAAAAAAGTATGCTTCTGAAGGACTCTAGATGATAGGGTAATCCTATAGACTATCAAATCCTTGTGAAAATAGCCGAATTTGATTGTTTAATAACTTTTTATGAAATCAAACAATTCCTTTCAACCTTTCAGGATATGTTATATGACAAATGTCTTCCCTTAATCAAAATAATATCTTGAACAGAAAATCAAAACAGAATCAAAACATCCATAGTTGTATTATTTGGATTATAATTTAAAAAAAGTCTGTTTTTAATCCAAAAACAACAATTTTTGAACATTTTTGATGACGTGGTGGCTATTTTGATATTTTTCGTTGTTGTAGAAATATCCCCCCTTGTTGTTCTGTTTGCAATTTATAAATAAATTATTCAAACTATCTAATTTATCCAAATAATATAATCTATGATAATTATGCAATTATTGGATTTTCTAGTAGTCGAGGCAAAGTCATGTGACGATCGGAACACGTGTTGTAGTTCAGCTTTCAGTGTCAACATTTCATTGTGAGTTAATAGTTTTATAATTCTCAATATGTTTGTATTAAATTTATAAAAACATGATATTTATATTTTTCAAATATATTATTTTAGATTTGGATTTAGTATTGAATCTTGTCGACTTGGTATTATAATTGCTAACTTAGTATTATATTTTGTCGACTTAGTATTATATTTTGTCTACTTAGTATTATATTTTGTCTACTTAGTAATATATTTTGTAGACTTAGTATTATATTATGTAGACTTAGTATTATATTTCGCAGACTGGAGATGGTAATAAAGTCCCATACGGCGCGCCATATATGCTAGTGACAATGCTGTAACTACTGATTAAAATATCTTCACATTATGAAATTTCGTAACACTTTTACAGATTGTATTGCTGAGCATCTGTACAAAATCTTAGCATTATGTAGTTTTTATCAACAGTCACAGCACTGTCAGAAAATACCAACTTATGACATTGCTAGATAATTTTTTTTTTCAATTTACGTTACAGTATAAAAGTCAAATTGCAAAAATAAATACATATTAAATTTTCAAGGTACCCAAAATTGTGCGTTTTTATATTGTCATTCGCTGAGTCAACTCTATGTCAGCATAATTAATTATTTTTTTATTGTTTTCACAGCGGATACTCAAAGTGTAACTGGATACGTTGATGTTTCTCCGGTAAAAATAGCAAAATCAACAGGCAAACAGTATTTCAGAATGGAAATTCAAACTGCAAATAAAATAGACAGCGCTTTGTGTTTTTCTCCATCTAAAAGACAACTGTTTAATGAGTTATGCGAAGATAGAAAGGGATGCACAATTAACAACGTCAAATCAGGAAAATATGTGCTTTATGTCAATGATTATTCTACCATTGAAGAAAAAGAGTTGGTTTTCCCTCGAAGCCCTGATGTCAATTTCATGACTGTAGCACAAGCAATTAATCAAGTATCAGTTGACAGCAAAGTCAATGTGAGAGGGGTAGTTATACTCGAGAAAGTAAGAAATATCCGTGTACGTGATGAAGATGTATATATTCGAGAAGGTTATTTAGTCGACGAAAACAATTGCATTAAGTTGACGCTCTGGCGCACATATTGCGATATTCTAGAAAATCGAGTAACATATGATGTACGAAATCTGCTCAAGATAAAGTATTCTGGAGAGATACCGCTCCAATCACTCCATAATACATCATATTCTCAAAGTGTTGAACAAATAGACGACTACCAACACATTCCAGTAGTCCAAGATCTAGTTGTTGCCAATGTGAAGATCAATTCAATTGATTCAAGTTTGCCACTCTGTCCAGAATGCAACAAACCAATTGAACATGATAAGCAGAAAGCTGTTGTCAAGTGTGGAAATTGCTTAAAGGTTGTTCTGAGCTCATCATTGAAATGAAAGAGAAATCATTTGATCAGCATCACTGATGGATCGGAAAAAAGAAAATTGTCATGTCATGATGACCAGTTGCAACAGTGTTTTCCTGATAAGGATATACCAGCGATGGATGAAAATCAGCTGTTTTTATTACTTTTAACAAACACCTTCGTTATTCATTATAAAGATGGATCGACCCATGTGACACAATTGCAGATAGTTTAGCCTATTGTTAGTTGAAGCTATAGTTCAATGTTTTGTTTAATGTTTTGTTATTGACCGATATTTTTCTTGTATTTTAAACGGTTATCTTCTTGAAAGTTTTAATTCTTCTTCTGTAACAAAAGTACCTTTTTAAAGCATCACCTTTGCTTTCTGTATATTGTCTATATAGCACATTATATAATATATAAATGAATGCTGAGTCATAACTTGTTTTATCAGTTTAAAAGTACCTTTCTTAAAAGCATACATGCAGTACATGTTTTGAGATTTTAGTTATGTATTTTTTTACATTGTCTGCATACTTTTGTTGATGTTTCGTGCATTAAAAGATAATATTGTCATTCAATCTTTTCCTGTTTTTATTATAGTTTCCCACACGATACATTACAGGGCTATTTTTATTCCCAAGTTTTACACCCTTATTCTCTATAAATTCCAATTTATTACCTTTAGTCTAGTCATACCTCCTTTTTAGTCTGTATAGTTCTATTTATTAACTGTATGTCACGGAGTGTTTTTCTTGCAAGTCTTCGCAAAAAATTTGAATATAGTCATTTCGCAAAAATTTAGAAATAATTATTTTTGTCGTTTCCAAAGCACGTTATTTTTGTTACAACAAAGAAAAGATAAATCTCACTATATTTAATTCACTACAAATATTCGCAAAATATCTTGAAAATTAATCCAACTGCAGGGGAAAAATAGCATCCACTTTCATATTCCCCGAGCGCACAAAAAATCGCTATAATACATATTTTGGAAAATACTTTAATTGTAGAAAGTATTGTGAGAGAAACTTCGGCGAGTCCAAAATCTCGCGACATTTTTTGGATAAACTTTGACGAGAAAAAATTTGCTTGGTTGGATAAACTGTCGCGAATACAGGAACCGAAAAAATTCCATGATATAAACTTTCCCGAAATTGATTTTTTTGTCTCATTAATCTACATTAAAAAGGAATAAACAAAAGAAATTATTCAGTTATTTATTTTGCGGAAACAGAAGTAAAGAAACTGGATAAACTTTCACGAATGGGCAATCTGAGAAATTTCACGTGGATAAACTTTCGTGAATTGGAATTTTTAGAAATTTTGCGAGTTAAACTTTTGTAAAAATGCCCAAAATTCGCGAAAGTTTCTCTAGCAATAATTTCTCCGATTAAAGTTGAAAGTTTAATTACCTCTTGTGAGATTTTAAACCCAGTGGTTTTTAGTTGAAGATTTACAGCGAAACTTTAAATCTACTTTAGGGACCATCCATAAAGTACGTACCAAAACCGTCATTTTGACAATAGCTGTACGCATTTCCTACAGAATATCAAACAGTTCCCGAAAAAATATTCTGCCATTTTTTTGAAAAAGAAGACAACTATTGCCTGCAACTGCCTTAGGGGTACTAATTTTCAAAAATCGTTTTTCACGAATTGGAGAGCTTTTCAACCAGAAATGCGCCATTTGGGAAAAAAGATAAAACTTTATTTCGCAGTTAAAATTTTCATTTAGTTTTTACAAGCGCTAATTCCCCAGGGCCACTCACTGGGGAAAAAAAACCTAGTGCTTATTTCAAAATACGCTAAATCATTGTTCCGATTCATTTCGGTGGGCATAAAAAATATAAAGAAGAAAAGAGATACTATTTAGTATGATTCTAGCCTATACTAGGCTAGAATCATACTAAAGAAATGCATCAAAAGTATCAACAAATTATCGTGACTTTACTTCCAAAAAATCGTGTTCTGATGGACTAATTATTGCGATTCAAGAATGAAAAAATCTAACACATGATAGCTTCAATATTTTATTTTATTTTCAAAACTTAATTAATGCGAGATTAATTTGCCCCACATGAATTAGTACTAAGGTTATTATCCAGTAAACAAATTGTAACTTATTAATTAGCATCAGTGATATGTATCCCCCACCATCATTCAACATACATTTCCACACCACTTGAATTGACAAGGAGTTGTTTTTACATACATTTCTTACTATAATAATACACTATACACAAAAGATTGGATTTATTTTTATTAAGCACTATTGAAAAATTGAGAAATTGTTTGAAAATATTTATATTTATTGATACACAGAAAGTTAAAAGCAAAGCATTCTAAACGAAAGAATTCTTTGAATACATACTTTTAGTATGAGAATTGGCTCTAAAATTGTGCTAAACTATTATTAAGAAATTTTACAAGTCCATACTAAAACAATAATAATAAATACAACTATACTGTATAGAAAAATACAGGAAATTCACATCAATACAAAAATGTTACAAATTATATATAACTATATGAGAGAAATTTTGCAAGGAAAACCTCGATCAATTTAGGATCTTGTATAGAATCTTCATAAAGTTTTTGAATTTAAAACAGATTTTTCTTTCACAAATTTTCTCTGCATTTTTAACGCTCTGTAATAAACACATAATTAATAAATATAAATTTTTATAAATATTTTGCATTGATGGGAGTTGAAATTTCAGTATTATTTGTTAGGAAAATTTCAAATGCAATACCCTAATTAATTTTTGTAACAACATACTGTTACACTTACTTAACAGTACACATTACCCAGGGGGCAAAAACCTGTTCAAAGTCCTCAAAATAACCTTAGAACAACGTTTGACCAAACGTTGTTCTAAGGTTATTTTGCGAACTTTGAACAGGTTTTTGCCCACTGGGTATATACTACGGGGTTACAAATAAAGTCAATCGAGTAGGATTTGAACCCACAACCTCTCGCTGAATAAACGATCGCTCTACCAACTGCGCTATCGATTTACTTATTTGCAACGACTTTCGGTATGTAATGCATTGTAAAAGAATAACACTTGAAATTTCAGTAATAACACTGATTTTTCAATTCCCATAGCCCCCCCCCCTCCCCCTCCTCCCATTTTGTGGCTTACCGCAAGATTTCTCCCAATATATATACATTAATTTTACTTGTTAACAGGTTGTAGGAATAAATGTAACTTTAACTGCATCATGATCTGAAAAATATACACATTTTACAAAACCATTGATGTTAAATGATTTAAAAATGTCACTTTTAACATATATGTGATCTAGTGTAGCACCAGCAAGATGTGCTGGGTCTTTCACAACTTGTTGATAATCAGAAAAATTGGAAAAAGTGTTCTGATGTTCATCTTGAGCATTAATATTGAAGTCACCAAGAACATTATGTATTTTATTAGCTTGTATTATATTCCTTGAAGTATCCGTAAAGTTTACCAAGCTTGTATTATTTTTCCGGTAGACAAGTAGCAACCTGAAAGCATCCAGAGAAAATGAATTTTTCTTAAATTTTCTAAGTGATAAGCCAATATTATGATGATACTGAAGTAACTTGATACTTGGTTTGTAGCAGAAAGATATACTTTGGAATTTGTCATTGCATTGATCAGCAATATCAATGTTGACAGTTAGCATTACACATGCATTTACCTTGATCTCAAGAATTTGTGCAAGTCCGCCAGTTTGGCTTTGATTACGTTGAAGGGCTTTATCAATGATGGCCTTTGAAACATTTTTTGGTAGTTCATCAATGGCAAGTGCTGAATACAACCTATTTTCATTTGTATTTAACATAGTAGAGTTATGTATTTGACAAGGAAGATTTTCTGCAAAAATATGGAGAGCATCAGCAGGATAGTTTACATCATTTGGTGTGATGAATCTAGACTTTAATAAATGCTCATCGTTTTCATCTAATGATGCAGTTCGTACTTTGTTTAGCAAATC
>JAUELI010164456.1:0-11744 GCA_031471325.1 Catablema vesicarium
ATATTTATAGCATGATTATGCATACATGATTAAAATTGTCACCTGTTATTTCAATGTTCTATTCCGATCATTCATACATTCATACATTCATACTTTCATTCATACTTCTATTCCGATCATTCATACTTCATACTAGTTTCTGTATTGAAAGAGACCTAGTTAACGTATTGAAAGATATAAGTTTATCAAGAAACCTGGAGAAGGAAAATTAAGCGAAATGAGAATAAAATTAGTTACTTGAATCATCTGCGTAGGAGTGCTTCTGAAAAATATAATATAAAAAGAAACGTGCAATTCTTCACATTTTAAATTTTTTTGGGCGTTTTTAGGTAACCTTTTCGGTCACTGGTGATCTAATCAGCCTAAATCATGACGTCGTTTGTAAAATTTAAAGTTTAATTAGTACCATATCTTATTCAGCATTATTAATTTAGCCAATGTGCCATATTTCATCAAAATCATAGCATCTTCATTTTTTGGGCCTAAATTGGACTAAACCATGACTTCATTTGTGAAATAAAACATTTAATTAGTACCATCTTATTCAGCATTATTAATTTAGTCAGTGTGCCAAATTTCTTTAAAATCATAGCACCTTCAATTTTTTGGGCCTAAATTGGCCTGAACTATGACGTCATTTGTGAAATAAAAAACTTAATTAATACCATCTTATTCAGCATTACTAATTTAGTCAGTGTGCTAAGTTTCATCAAAATCAGAGCACTTTTTATTTTTTAGGACAAAATTGGCCTAAATTATGACGTCACTTGTAAAATAATCATGATGTCACCAGTACCAATTTAGACCATGGCACTCTGATTCAAATCCATACCAACGTTCAACTCAAAAGTCCTGTCAGAAGTAGGTTTTTTTCAAGAGGTATTTACGTCATAGGGCGTGGTCAGGGTGTGGATTTTGACAGAAGAAAACAAAAAATCGTCACCCACTCAATAATTTGTCCAAGTTTCATTCCAAAACTCCTATTGCAAGTACGCTTTCTTTAACGAAGTATTTACGTCATAGGGTGTGGTCAGGGTGTGGCTTTTTGTCAATTTTGACAGAAGAAAACCAAAAATAGTCACCCACTTAATAATTTGCCCAAGTTTCATTCCAAAACTCTTATTGCAAGTACGTTTCATTTAACGGGGTATTTATGGCATAGGGCGTGGTCCGGGTGTGGCTTTTTGTCAATTGTGACAGAAGAAAACAAAAAATCGTCACCCACTTAATAATTTGCCCAAGTTTCATTCCAAAACTCTTATTGCAAATAGCTTTTCTTTAACGAGGTATTCACGTCATAGGGCGTTGTCAGGGTGTGACTTCTTGTCTATTTTGACGGAAGAAAATAAAAAATTGTCACCCACTTAATAATTTGCCCAAGTTTCATTCCAAAACTCTTATTGCAAATAGCTTTTCTTTAACGGGGTATTTACGTCATAGGGCGTGGTCAGGGTGTGGCTTTTTGTCAATTTTGACAGAAGAAAACAAAAGAATGTCACCCACTTAATAATTTGCCAAAGTTTTATTCCAAAATTCCTACGTCATCCTTTTCAGTCTTACTTTTTCATGCGTTGACAGTCCGGACGACACAATTATCAACGCGTTGACCTGTTTATAAACGGGTCGACCCGATTATCAACGCCTGGCCCATTTATAAACAGAACGACCGGTTTATAAATGAGTCGGCCCATTAGTAATCGGGTCAGCCCAGCGTTGATAATCGGGTCAACGTTGATAATCGGGTCAGATCAGTAACACTATGGATAAATAATTATATTATATTGCTAATATTTCTTGTTCTATTTTGAATTGATAAATACGCACTTACATGTACCAACAAGTTAAGCAATGTTAACAAAATAAATCTGAGATTATCCTTATTAATTAAGAGAAGAAATATTTTTAAAACGTAGATATCACAGTTATGTTTGTTTATTGCAAAACAGTTATTTTAGTTATGCGTGATATTTACTTAAAATTGTTAAAGAAACTATGCAAATGTTTAAGTACAACTTTATAAGAACAGTAAGGCTGAAATAGTTCAAAAAATAAGAACAAGCTAAGAACAATATTAGGCTGAAATTTGCTGAGCATAGGAAAATATCAAGGCTGAATTTGAAGAACAACTTAGCCTGAATTTGTTTCTCTAGTAGTTTACATTTTTCCAGTAATACCACTATAATACAGAATTTGTTAAGTTTATACAGACACAGGACAGAAAGGTCAGATAAAATAAGAACAAAATGAGAACAATATGAGACTCAAATTTGTGAAATAATAAGAACATTGAGGCTGAAGCAAATTTTCCTGGTTCTTATAAGAAAACAAATTTGTACAACCTACAATCATAAAATGAACAACACTTTCCTATGAAATGTCTTTTAGAAAAAGTTTAAGAAAAGTGGGAAGTGAAATGCAGAAACCACTGACTCTGGATGCATTCCCATTTGTTTAAAATATTCTTCATATAAAAAATTGTTTAAAAATATGTTTACCTTTTATCAGTAAGATATAGAGAAAGCCTTTGTGATTAGTCATATTTTCACACTGTATCAAAAGAAGTTTCGCAAGATTAGCACTCAAATCCCTAAATTTTCACAAACACTTTAAAGCTACGCCTACGAAGCCTACGGTAGCATGGGACAAGCCGCCTTCGTTTGACCACTCACATTCCTGCGACATTTAATTGATTTTCTTGTAGCATTCTACTAGGTCACGAGAATTGACATGTTAATTCTTGTAGCGTGTAGCATTCGTTCCCAACTTCGTGCAACTTTTTATTTTAGTGTTTGATTTGTCTTTTTGTTATTTTTCTGCACGAATCTATGCGAATCTTAACGACAAGAAAGAGTGACGCTATTCGAAATTCTTCGAAAGTGACCTAACCAAGGTTACGTATACGACTTTGTAGCCTTTGTATGATCAAACTCAAACTCTATTCCATTTATATTTGAATCTTTCTATGGGGGATTACTCCTCAAGAAACTTTAAATTCCAATAATCCTAAAGAAAGACTCAAATTTAAAGAAAGGAACTTATATGAAATATTACTTACTTTTTTGACGATCGTTCTAACACTCTACCGCTTACTTACACAACTATAAATGAGTTCCTTACCTACTTTACAATATTATAGTTATGTCACATCACCTCATGTCTATTGTTTGTTCTGAATTAATATTGATATAATAAATATAATAGCTTTAGATTACATGATTGAATGAAGGCCTTTTATTAAATAAAGTTTTAAAATCTTGTTCGGCTTTCTTGAATAGGAAAGATTTTGGTCACTTTTCGTAAAAAAAGAAATTGTTCCCCCCAAAAAATTGAAACCGAAAATCTATTTGTTCACCCAACATTACTAACTGGTAAATTCGTTTTCAGTGGAGTGGCAATATATGCTTTAACACAGCGCATCTTCCCACCAAAAAAGATTAGATTGGTAGACTCTCTCGGAACTGCTCAGCGTCTTAAAATCACAGTTCTGCTGTTACCTTCTTTACGTTTTAGTTTTAATTCTCGTGGAACTCGGAGTTTGAGTTCTACTAATTATATTTGTATAGTTACCTATCCTCCTTGGAAACATTCATCATTCAGAGCACAAATAAAAATGAATTTTCAGAAACGTAGACTTTTTTCTCTCAAAGTATTTATGCTTTAGTATAAGGTGTAAGAGGTTGAAACCTACAAAAATAATGTTGGAACAGCGTTCGATTAAACGTTGTTCTAACGTTATTTTGCGGACCAGACTCTTACAAAAAAATAAAGTTGATATCGTGTAAATGATTCGCACATCTTTTCAAACATACGTGTTTATACAGATTTTCTATAGAATTACATATCAGAAACAGGTTTCTAACCAGTACATGTTGCAAACATCATTCGATATTTCATCATTATAACCAGAATAAAAATATTTTATACTATGGGTTTATATTGAGTGACAAACATTGCGTGGATACAACATTAATTCAGTCTTATTTATTATATACGGAACGGGTTATAATTCCTAATGTTTGCCTTTTTAGTAAACTTTTTTAAAACAATTCTTACAATTTTGCTTAAAAACGCATGAAGAAAAAGGTGTCAGATGTGATTCACGCCCTCCACTTCAAATATGTGTATTTTTAACATTTTAAAGCCTGTAGAGCTTTTTTTCAGCCAGGCGGAGGAAATTTCAATTATTGTACGTGTGCTATTTTTAATGTTCAATGTTAATGTTTATTTTTCTTTTATTATAGTCTAAAAAAGCGTGCCAAAATTTCGTCCGTACAAAAACGTTAAAATTCGGAATACTGATTGGTTGAAACCTTGAGCGGAAAAAAGGGACGTATATTTGTCCGGCTATGTCCGCTGCATTTGTGCTATATTTAGAGATTTTGACGTATTCTCGATCAAATCATTTAGCTCTGTTTAGGATCTTAAGAATTGCTGGACCTGGCAAAAATGTTTTTATTCTAATATTATAAAAGATATACGTATATGGACTAACAAAAACATTTGCCTAACTTCTGAAAGTCTATTTTGACGTCATTAAAGCATCAAGAGCATCTTTTTTTGGATTGGAGCAACTTTTAGAAGTGGGGTCAATGATTTCTTCAGTCCATAAATGATTAGAACACATTTTAGTCATTAAAAATATCATACGAACTGAAACAAGGGAACTGTCCAGCCAACGGTCTATTAATGTTTGAATGTTTATAGATTTTACTGTATTGTTGATTTCAATTAGTATTTTTTGTAACTATATACCTGCACGTTAAATAAATGTGTACTTTACTCACTTACTTATAAATAACCAACAATCATGTAGATTTTGTAAAATTTTCAACACCACAAGTAAAATTTAAGTGCCAAAAATGACCAGTGGAAGTCCCTTGAGATTTATCGTATAGATTTATCATAGAGACTTAAGGATCTTAGGTCATATTGCAAAGTCAGCAATTATCTCGTTTCCGAGCAGCCTAGTACCCAGGCTCACAGGGTAATTTCAATTTTTTCACTTGCTTCTTTTGTTTTTCGGAAATTTTGGGGTCCTACTAAACAACAATCTACGATACGACGGACCACGGTCCGACGATCCGACGATCCCATGTTGAAAAAAAAAAATTCAGGAAAAATATGTTGAAATCCACTGACTTCGATACCTGTTAAACATCTTTTAATTACCATTTTTCTCGTACTTAGAGTGATTGCATTGTTATAAACGGACACAATAGAGAATAAATATCCAACAATATTCACATTTTCGATGAATCCAGAAGCAAACAAATTTCTAGACTCTTTGTTATCATTTAGGAAATTGAAATATTCATCGTAATGAATGGACTATAGTATAGTATTCCAAAAAGAAGTTCTGCAATAATTTGATTTATTTTCTTATTGCTCTCTAATGTGGCTCCTAAACTGAATTTGTATTAAATTGGAGCTAATTCTAATTACTGAAAAAGCATTCCTTTTATTTTCATAAAATACGCAACATACCCGCCTTCTTGAAAATAAAAGTTTTTAATATGTATCTTCTAGGGAACAGAGTCTGTGTATAGGTCTTATTAGTTCTGTTCCGTTGGTCTTGAGCTTCACCACTCGCGTACGACCATCGTCACCAGGGTAGCATTTGATTACTTGATCAAAAGGCCATTTGCTTCTAGATGTGTTACGCTCGATGAGAAGGAATAAATCGCCAGCTTGAACATCTCTTTGATCGTCACGCCATTTCGATCTTGTCGTAATTGTTGGTAAATATTCTTTTTTGAACCGCTCCCAAAAGTGATGAGCTATCAGCTGGACTGGCTTCCATCTCTTTCTGCTGCATTTGTTAGAATCAAAAATAACACAAGTTATCTCCACCATATCTACTATTGGCTGAGCTGCTGTAGATGTTCATCAGAACCTTTTACTGCTATCTGAGTGTGAAGTTACATCCATCATATCAAACACTTCTTATCCTGTCTGACTAAACTTATTTCTGGCTTAGTGTATTGCGAGCTAGAGGGCCAACTTCCCTTTACGGCGTGACACACTGAACCTAGTTCTAAGTCAACACATTATCTTGATTAGTTTTATCTCCACCATACCAACTATCTGCTGAGCTGCTGTAGCCGTCAACAGAATATCACTGTTATCTGAGTGTGAAGTTATCTCTATCGTATCAACCATTTACTGTTGTAGCTGTTTATCAGAATCTTATTCGGTTATCTGAGTGTGAAGTTATCTCCACCGTATCAACTATTTACTGTTGTAGCTGTTCATCAAAATCCTATACTATTATCTGAGTGTGAAGTTATCTCCATCATATTTACTACTTGCTCAGCTGTTGTAGCTGTCCATTAGAATCTTTTACTGCTATTGAGTGTGAAGTCATCTCCATCATATCAACCATTTACTGTTGTAGCTGTTCATCAGATTCTTATACTGTTATCTGAGTATGAAGTTACCTCCATCATATCAAACACTTCTTATCCTGTCAGACTAAACTTATTTCCGGCTTAGTGTATTGCGAGCTAGAGGGTCAACTTCCCTTTACGGCGTGACACACTGAACCTAGTTGCAAGTCAACTGTTATCTGAGTGTGAAGTTATCTCCATCAGATTTATTATTTGCTGAGCTGTTGTAGCTGTTCATCAGAATCTCTTAATGTTATCTAAGTGTAAAGTTATCTCCACCATATCAACTGTTGTCTGAGCTGTTGTAGCTGTTCATCAGAATCCTATACTGTTATCTGAGTGTGAAGTTATCTCCACCATACTTACTACTTGCTCAGCTGTTGTAGCTGTCCATCAGAATCTTTCACTGCTATTGAGTGTGAAGTTATCTCCATCATATCAACCATTTACTGTTGTAGCTGTTCATCAGAATCCTATACTGTTATCTGTGTGTGAAGTTATCTCCACCATATCAGCTGAGCTGTTGTAGCTGTTCATGAGAATATTTTACTGTTATCTGAGTACAAAGTTATCTCCACCATATCAGCTGAGCTGTTGTATCTGTTTATGAGAATCTTTTACTATTACCTGAGTACAAAGTTATTTCCATCATATCAACCATTTACTGTTGTAGCTGTTTATCAGAATCTTATACTGTTATCAGATTGCAAAGTTATCTCCATCATATTAGCCATTTACTGTAGTAGCCGTTCATCAGAATCTTCTTGTAATCCGAGAGCGATTTATTTCCATCGTATCTACCATTTACTAAGCTGTTACATTGTTGTTTGGCTGTCATCCAGTTATGACAGATACAGCATCTTCAAAAGGCTCTTTAGAAAATGATTCAACTCCAAGTGCTATACTACATGAACCAACACCTTCACATCGATTGGACGGCGAAAGAAATGAAATATTTAAACTAATCAAAAAACGGGCAGGGAAAAAATCATCTATCACAAAAAGAAAGAACTGTATCAGCGCACTTATCTTGAACCATGGTAGCAGAACTGAAAGGAGTTACATAGAGTTTTAGATGATGCCAGACATGCCCATGAACAACTCTTGCAGCTTTTAGACGCTGAAGACCAACGTTATAACGATGATTGGATTGAAGATCTATCATTCGAGGTTGATACCCTTGCAGCACAAGTAGAAGGGTATATAACAAGTCGAATAGACGAAACACCAACTGTTAGTCAAAACGACGCAATCGCCAGATTCGATCAGCTGAGTTTCAGAGACAGAGCTGTGTCAATGTCTTCTGATGAGAAATTGCTATCGTGGCAGTCACCGATGTTAATTCCAAACCAAATATTTCTACCAACACCTGATCAACCTCTTATAGATGTCGGGGGAAACGATGTTGACAATCTGAACACACAGTTATTTGTGCAACAGCCGTTAATATCCACACAGAAAAATCAAGATTTTAAACTGGATGTTCATAAATTGAGACTACAAGACATCATGACACTGGAGAGCAAACAAGTAATTAAGGCTGATCAAACTGCGGTAACCTATCACCAACCTCCATCAATTCAGCCGCTTCATGCTGACAATGAAAGATTACAAGCTAAAACAAGCATTCATCAACCACTGTTACATTCTGTCAAAAAACAAACATCAGACGCAGTCCAACCACGACATGGAGTTAATAGACTGCTGCCAGAAGAACACACCTTTCGACCAAGTTTTGCCGCACCTATGACTAGAGATGTACTGAAGCCTTCAAACATGCAACTGCTCAGATCTGGGAACGTTCAAAACAACTCTACTGCACAACCCTCAAATATCCAAAGTACAAAAAAGGAAACTCAGCATTCACTATGTGAAGCATCAGATGCCTGGATCGAATGCTTGGACTCTAATGATGAGAATAGCAACGCCTATCCGCTGAAAATGTCATCTTCTGAAATAAAACTATAATGGGCTGTCCACCAGAATTTACCAGAACAAGAAATCCCTACCTTCGATGGTTTCCCAGAAGACTGGATCCAGTTTTTGGTGAAATTCAAGCAAATGGTACACGATCAACCAGTTATTTCTGCAACACAAAGTTATCATATCTGTTACAACATTTGAAAAAAGAGCTGCTACGAGCTGTTCAAGGTTTTTCCTACGAGTTCAGAGGCTACGTGTATTCACTGAAAAGGCTAAAGTATCTGTATGGACAACCAATTAAAGTTGCTCAAGCACATCTAGCAAATATAACGCAGGGCAGACAAGTCCCAGATGGTGACCAAGTCTCATTGAGTGACTTCTACTTCTCAATAAGTGATTGCATCACAGCATTGACGAAGTTGAATTACCTTTCAGAAGTCTATAGTGTTGACATTTTACAGCAAGTATTGAGAAGATTGCCTTCCAAGTTGCAATATAAATGAGCAGAATACTCCTTTTTTCTACGAAAGAAAGAAGAACCAACGTTATTCCACTTGGAACAATGGCTAGAGGACAGAGTCATGGCAATGAGAGACCCCTACATACCAAACCTACAAATAAAGAAGGGGAGAGATTCAGACTCTCAAATAAAGGTATACACCAATTATGCAACAGAGGATAATAAGAAGAAAAGGTTCCAATCTGAATGTTAAAAGTACAACCACAAGCATTATATTGGAAAGTGTTTACAATTCAAGGAGATAAGTCCAAAACAACGAATAGCTTTTGGTTAAAGAAAACAATCTTTGTTTCAACTGCCTTGGAGTTAGACACACAATTAGAGAATGTCAATCTAAACACACTTGCTTCAAAGAAAATTGCAAGAAAAGACATCACACTCTACTGCAGGACGGGCTCAGTAAACCTGCTGTCAATTTGCCAAAAAATGACCAATGTAAAAGTATTGATGGGGAAAATAAAGGTGTAGTTGATCACATCAACACAAAACACCGTCAAGTTTATCTCCAAATTGTACCACTATACATTGAATCATCTAGTGGAGAAATGATATCCACATTCGCATTTAATGATAGTGGAAGTTAAGTTACCTTAATTCGTGATGATTTTGCGAGAAAGGCTGGTATCACAGGGAAAGATTATGCTGTGAATCTTGGCAGCATAAAAAACAGCCGTGAAAAAATGGATCCAAAGAAAGTTAGCTTCAACATCACTCCAGTAACCGATGTGAAGGAAACTATAGAAGTGCCTTTTGCATTGATGGTACCTAAACAAAGATTTCACGTGCCCTCCCAAAGACTACCAAATAACTTTTTCACAGATTCTCGCTACCAACACTTACAAGAACTAGGTCTTCAAAATGTGAACGAGAATGGAGTAACTATTTTGCTTGGAGCTGATGTTCCCGATGTAATCACACCGCTACAAATAATTAGAGGAACAAAGAATTCACCCATGACCGTGAAAACAATCCTAGGGCAGACTCTATTTGGCGTATCTTGGGGTAGACAAGATTATCAAACTAATTTTATGACGAATCACATTAAAATCGAAGATAAAATTGATTCTCGTATGGAACGTTTTTGGTCAACAGAGTCGTTCGGAACGCTAGCCAATACATCCTGCAAATTAATGGAAGATGTGAAAGCCCTAACCAAACTAGACGACGAAAGTGTCTTAGTAGATGGAAACTATCAAGTACCAATGCTTTGGAAAAGTATTGAATCTCGCTCATCTCTCCAGAATAACTATGTCGTCGCATCAAAAAGATATGGATACCTTTGTAGCAGGTTTGAGAAAAACCCTGACTTGCAGCAGATGTATAAAACTGCTATCGAAGGATATATCCAACAGGGTTTGCTGAACAGGTCCCAGATAATGAGGCAAAGGACTGCTCATCTTGGTATTTACCTCATCATCCGGTGACAAACCCTAACAAGCCTGGAAAAGTGAGAGTAGTCTTTGATGCGGCAGCCCAGTACAGAGATAAAAGTCTGAACGAAGCCCTCGTTACAGGTCCAGACCTACTTATTAACAATTTAGTTGGCATAATTACCAGATTTCGACGTTATCCAGTTGTTATAACAGGTGATGTCGAGGCAAGGTTTCGTCGAACAAAGTCACTCCCAACGACAGAAAATATCTAAGTTTCCTGAGGTCTAACACAAACAATAGACATCCTGTTCAAGGAGTATATCAAATGACAGAACATATTTTGGGGGCAAAAGCTTCACCCTGTTGTGCTTCCTATGCATTAAGACGTTCTGCAACAGACAACAAAGAAATGTTCAGTGAAGAGGCTGTTAATAGTGTCACCAGAGACACCTACATGGATGATTTGATGAAATCTTGTATGTCAGTTGACCAAGCTCGTGCTTTGGTTCTGGAAATACCCCAGGTAGTGAAGAGAGGTGGATTTAGGCTTACAAAGCTGTTCTCCAATCATCCTGAAGTTATGAATTCTTTACCAATTGGTGAACGAGCTAAACGGTCGCCAACTATGGAACTAGAACAATCAGATATCGAACGAACACTCGGTATCCATTGGAAAACAACAGAGGATCACTGCATGTTCAAAGTTACCATCAGACAGTCTAGAATGACTAAAAGAGGCATGCTGAAAGTCGCTAGTTCTGTATTCGATCCACTGGGCTTCTTGTCGCCATTTATATTAAAAGCAAAGGTCATCGTGCAAGAACTATAGCGACTCAAAGTTGTTTGAAATGAAGAACTAGAAGAATCAGTCAAATTATTGTGGTTCACGTGGTCAGAGGAATTGAAATCAATTAGTGATTTCAAATTGAAAAGATGCTTCCTTAGAACAGATGTCACTGTTTCAAATATTCAACTACATATATTTACTGATGCCTCGGAAATCGCCTACGGAGCGGTAGCATACCTACGTGTAGAATACTCTAATGGAAACGTTGGCACGTCACTTGTTATGGCAAAAAGTCGACTAGCTCCACTTAAACAACTGACGATCCCAAGACTGGAGTTGCAAGGTGCCGTCCTCAGGGTTAGATTATCTGACCACAAATATGTTTTGTAACCTTTTGGACCATTGCAACAACAGTAATACAGTATATTGGGAATGAAACAAAACGATTTCGAACCTTTGTCGCAAATAGAGTGCAGGAAATCCCAGAAACAACCAGTCTTAACCAATGGAGATTTGTACCTGGACAACAGAATCCAGCTGATATGGTAACCAGGTGTAGTCCAATATCACAAATAATCCACGGTGAAACTTGGAAAGAAGGACCTGAATTTCTACCCAGGCCTCAAGAAGAATGGCCTAGAGGTGTACATATTGGACACATAGCTGAAGATGACCCTTAATGTAAGGCAAAGGAATTAAAGGTAGCATTTAACACATGTGATAGAAATACCGAATTTGAATTCAAGCACTTTTCT
>JAUELI010164567.1:1278-11744 GCA_031471325.1 Catablema vesicarium
ATAATACTTGATGTTGATACAAATAATGATATGTACTTTTACTGAGGGTTTGTTCACGAAAGAATTTTTTTTCATGGTATATTCATGATATATTATTTCTTGTGCGCTAAATATTTACTTGAACAAATTTATTATTACTTTACCAAAAAATAATTTGGATTTGAATTTGCTTATTTCAAACGAAATATGTGTGTAGAAGTAATAATATTATAGAAGTTAGTTATGAGTTTTACTATATTTTTAACTGTATTGATATCGAAATTGCCCACACTTCTCCTTTAAGGAAAAAAATCAAAACACCAAAAAAGAAAATCAAAAACATCAAAAAATCAAAAAACAAAAACAGAAATGAAAAAACAAAAACAATCAGCAAAAAAATCAAGAAATCACCAGAAATATCAAGAAATAAAAGTAAAATATATTGTAAAATATAGAGTGCTTTACCCTGTCTTTGAAAATAATATACCAGTAAATTAATTCTTTAGAGAGTTTAGGGGTTGGTGGGAAATAATAGTGGCAACTATTGGCTAATATGTCTCAAACGCTTGATAATTGTATCCCCATCTATGTTAATGCATCTCCATGCATGTTTCTCATCACTTGCCAATATTATATCAACGCTTCAAACACCTTTTAAAACACAGCGCAAATTGTTAGTGAAGTCTATTGGATTTTTTTTCGAGTGTTACATGAAAGTAGAAAAATGATTTTTTTACCAAATTTCAACCGTTGGAGTAAATTTTTATTGCTGTTAAGCTCTTTTCTCTAAAGCCTCCTTTAATGTCATCTATTATTATACTATAAAATGTTAATGTGGAGTATCACAAATCTAAAACAAATCTAAAACAAATCTATAAGACAAAGATCGTAACAAATTCTCCATATGTCTCATTTTAGATCATTCTAAATGAATTTTAACCTTTGTTATGATAACGTTATGCATGTGCATGTAGTAGAATAGTGTTTTTACGTTTTTCAATTATAAGTCTTGAGAATGAAACCAGTGAGAATAAATTAATTGCATCAACTAATTTTTCACTTATTTTATTTATATTTTTCTAGAGAGAATATTGGAGGACCATGAATATGTTCTACAAACAGTGTTAGATTGGACACGGGAAACAGAAAATATGTTGGTATTTTTAAATAGAAGAGATAAATATATATTGTTTAGAAATCCTCAGGTACATACACACTTTTGTTGCTACTATACACACGTCGAAATAAGTAAAAAAAAAAGCTCAGTGAAAGAGTGGTATTTGAGCATAGCTTCAGGCTTCAAGACCTTAATCTATGCTCATATAACTCTCTCCCACCTTTGATATTTTACAGTTATTTCAAACTCTGATATATATTATTTCCAACATTTTGAGAAACAATTTTGGAATGATTTTTCTATCATAAATGAAACATTAAATTCAAATTACTTTGGAGAACTTAAATACTAGCTCTGAAGGTTGCTCCATGTCTGGTTCTTCATAAGGCATCAAGTTAAATTATTCCTCTTATCTTATCTCTTATGCACTCTTTAAAAGTTCAAAAACTCATTATAAGCAATCGAGAAATATTTAAAAAAAGTGCAGTTACAAATTCAGTATCTAGTTTCAATCGTTCTTGCAATTTTGTTGTATTATTATCTCTTCATAATATTAGTGACTTGATAAGGATCAACATAGATTCAGGTCATGCATTCTATCCCTTCGTTATTTATGGTTATTCCAAACGGGACTTGATTCTAATGTTTTTTGTGCATTTTGACGTTGATCGTGGTATAATTAGAAACACACATTTTTTTTAGAATTTTCTTTTATCTGATCTCCATTCAACTGAAGATACAAAACTGGCTGAAAAAAGCAAAGATATTCTACTCAATGTAAGTGTGTTTATTCTAAATTGTTTTGTTTGGATTGGGGGTAGCACTATACCTAAGTTTAAGTTTATTCGGGAGATAGTGTAAAAATTCATAATTCGTTGTATTTATTATACCTGGAGAGAAAATGACCTAGTGGAACGGTCAATTTCACATCAGAAACCATTTTAGAAATCTTTAGGAAAGAAGTAAGTGGGAAAACTCACTTAATCTGTGAGCTTTTCATGCAGAGAAGAAACAGTTTTTCTTAGCATTGATCCTGTATTTGGGCTATGATATAGTCATTAGTTTATTTTCAAGTTCATTCAAAAAATTTGAAAACTATTTCTTTGTGGTACATCATTACTTTTCTTAAAATCATCTTTTTCTCTTCTGTTTTACTACATGGGTGGTTTTGATAGATGACATCTAAACAATATTGTTGTGTAACGGTTACTTTATTATGAAACAAAACAACACATTAGGCACATTGATTATTATCTTCTCATAATCATAATGTTTATTACTATTCATCATTTCCTTATTTTATTTGTATATCGTATGTCAAGAGAGGAACTTATTTACATAATGTTTTGTACATATTGTTTTTTATGACTAGAGGAAATTATCAGGCACTTTTTTGTGGTAATAATTTACTAATAGAAATAAGTGTTTGAGAAGGAGAGCAGGGAGAGAAGCACTTCCACTATGTTCATTTGGAAATGTACTTTTTTTTAATTTTCAGAATTATAAGTGTACTTGGGCTTTAAGCTCATTAACCACTATCAGGGATCTTTTCCCCCTACCTATCAGCTAATTTGAGTACCCTCAAGACAATTAGGTTCTCACACTGTCTAAATTCATTAATGATGTGATAATTGATTTGCTCTGTAAGTGATTGTAATTATGCATTTATACAATGTTTCAAAGTTGTAATTATGTCCAAATAATATTGTGCAACAAGGCTGTATATAAGAGCTCATAAGTTCTGTGGAGGATTAATTTTTTAGCTTTATAGCCTGAAATTATGCTCAAAAATCTCTCCTCCAAATTTGATATTTTCAGTTATGTCCGACCTAATCAGTTTTCTTTATCGATTTCATAATTTTTTATAAAAATCAAGTTTTAAAAGAAAATTATAGTTTTCTTTTTGTAAATTTTTTTTTTTTGGTTATCCATATTTTATGCTTTGTCCATCTATCAATGGGTGTAAATCAGTTCTATATCCACGTAATATTGGTTAGCATTTTTGAATAATGAGAAATTGATGGAACAAGAAATAAAACATGCTCTATGAAAGGGAGGTTATCCGGAAGAGGGGGCTTATTAATTCAAAGTAAGTCAACAGACAAAAACAAATGATAAATATATTTTTATATTCTATATTAATTGTATAAAGAATGTTTTGAGTTTGAAGTAGTGAATAAATTTGCAACTTCCAGTGTAACAACATGTTAATATTGGTATATCCATCTCTGCTGAAATTCACAATAACAGATTTACTTGGAAATTTGAATGATCTCCCTTTCATTTGGCAGGTGGGAGCTTAGTCAGAAGAGTGGGATTAATTGATTATCCACGATACTTCAGTTGTAACTTCAACTGTAAATTAATTGTCAAAATCTGTCATTCGCTGACGTGTTTCCAAGAAGCCAGATCTCAACTGTTTTTCTATTTATCTTTCATTGATGTAAACTCTCTGTTGAGCAAAGTCAACAATCTCGTATAGAAAGGAAAAAAAAATTCAACACAAATAAAACAAACAAGTGATAATGATTTTATTAACCACTTATGCAATAAGATTGTTTTGGAGAGGTTTCTGTGTAAATAACCATTATCGTATGAACAACACATCAGTAATGTATGTTCTTTTACACAGAGAAGGTTGGATTTGTATCTATGTGGGTTCAGTGTTGTGAAAATAATTTTGATTATTCATGATACTGCTTCCTAGGACATATTCACTATAATGATGTTTTTTTGGCAACTGCAGTGCCATCAAATTCGGTACTTTTTATATTCAAATCAATAAGTTAGAGAAGAACGTCTCTACCTCAATTGTTCCAGCAGCAAATTTCTTAGGTTTACTTTTAGCTATTAAAATCTAATGCTACGCTGAGAACAAACTCATCAGTATTTGCCTTTGTTTAATGCAGCTTTCAGGGTTGGAAATAACAATAAATAATCACTGTGGAGGAGAGATGAGCATTGCTTCAGGCTATAAAGCCTGAATCAATCCTCAAATATCTCTCCCCCACAGTGATTATTCATTGTTATTTCGAACACTAGCATTACACCATTAGATGATTTTGTAAACATAGTTCCCGTCTGTCTGTTGATAAAAGTTATATTCTTAACAGTCTGTTTACTTGAACATTATGGGAATTTTTGTGTCACTGACGCTGTAGTCTCCAAGGGTGTTGTAATCCTCATTAATTCTAGATCTGTATACACATTTTTGTATGGATTAGGGAAGTTAATGACTCAATTAATTAAGCCTATGACAAGATGAATAATGAGAGGGTAGAGAGATTGACATAAGAGGGAAGAATCATTAATTAGATTAATCCAGAATGACCACTCCCTCTCTCTTTTAATCAACATGAGTAAAATGATCACTAATCTTTGAAATAGTGACTATATTAGTTTTCACCATTATTTGATTGGAACAATTTCATAGACTAACGCCCCACAGTCATTACTTTTGAAGAAAATGTGGTGGAGAGATATTTGAGCATAGATTCAGGCTATGTAGCCTGAATCTATGTTCAAATATCTCTCCTCCACTAAACTTTTTATTTTTTAATTAAGAGATACTCATTCTTAGTATTGCATAATTTAGTTATGGTGTTATTATTTTGATGGTATTTTGAATCACTGCAAAAAAATTAAACTCCATTTTGTTGACTGTGTTTTATAAAATAGGGAAAATGATTATATTAGAGAAGAAAATCAGTCCTTCACTTGGCTTATTTTGACTTATTTCAATGCTTGAAAAAAAATTGCGTCACTGGTGAAATTGAAAAATTGTTTTGATTGTTCTGTTTTATGGCACGTTTCATGTTTCATGATTCTGTTATGTTTTTGTGCATGTTTATCAAACCGTGTGAAAATGTGACTTGAATTAAATAGAATAATGTAGGAGTATTTGACATGAGAATTAGAACTTTTTTTAATTTCAAAATTTTCTTTGAAAAATCAATTAGATTCTCTTTTTATTAAAAAATGTTGTTTTCGAATTTCTTAATAAAAAATAAGTGACCCCATCTTGGGTAATTCTACTACAGTCTCATTGGGAACAAAAAATGACCTTTTTATCGTATCTACCTACCTTCTTTTTGTGCCCACTCCTTATTGAGATTTTTTACTAATAGGCGCTAAAGTTTTTTTGTATAACATGCTGTGCTGTTCAACATGTTCCACAGTATGATCATAAACTTGATGGGTGGTGGGTTTTAGTGTGGGGTCGGGCTTCTATGATTAGCTTTCAATATTTATTCATAACAAATGGGGAGGAGAAATTTTTGAGTATAGATTGTAGCCTGAATCTATGCTCAAAAATTATTCCTCCCCCTAACTTATTTTCACTCGATAGATAGGTTAACAAAAAGTCAAAATATGAGGTGACATGTTACGACTGATTCACCAGGAGAGCCATATTATTTATTTATTTGTTTATTTGTTTATTTATTTATTTATTCATTTATTCATTTATTCATTTATTTATTTGGGCGAACAATACAGCAGAACAGGAGAGGGAAGTAATCAGATAAAACTGCATAACAAAAGTCATTCGTTATTTTGAAATTATTGTTATGTTGTTTTTCTCATAGCCCAAAATCTGAGTCATTTTTGTTTGTATTTCTGAAAGAGAAAAAAAGTATTCAATTGCGGGATATTTACTTTGGTTTTAACAGGTATTTGATTTTTAAGGCGCTTCTGTCATATAATAGACATAGTTTGTTCTTTGTTCTTTGAGAGATAAATTGTTAGCTTGATAAAATGTTGCTGCTAATTCTGTAATATTGATTGAATTGTGGTTTTTTACACACAAAAAAAGATTTTAATTGCTTAAATAAATGTCTAATTAAATTTCTTTAATTGTATACAATTAAAAGTGACCACATCAGTTATATTCCCAGTAAGCAAAAACCTGTGCAAAGTCTACAAAATAACCTTAGAACAATATTTGGCCAAAAGTTGTTCTAGGTTTTTTTTGCGGACTTTGAACAAGTTTTTGTTAACTGGGTTATCCACAGCTATATATCAGTAGTAAAAGAATTTCTTTTAGATCGTTAATCATGGTTATTTTGCTTATTCTATCTGAACACTGTACCCCAAAACCACATCATTACTATTATTGTTTTTACACAGCTATCTCTCAATGACAAGATCGAAATAAGTAGATATAGGTGGTGGCATGATATGATAGATTTAGGCCTATATCTACCTATTTCGATCTTGTCAGTGAGAGATAGCTGTGTAAAAACAATAAATCTAAATTCAAGGGTCAAAATAGGTAAAAATAAGCTTGGTGGAGGAGTGATATTTGAGCATAGATTCAGGCTAACGCCTGAATCTATACTCAAATATCTCTCCTTCACATTTGGCATTTACAGTTATTTCAAACCCTGAATCTATGACCAAAAATATCTTCTCCATAGTGTTTCTTTTAAATTTATGTTTAATCTATCTTGATATAGGTATGTAACATAATCCTTTTATGATTACTCCTTTTGGCTTCAATAAGTATGTTAATTTGTGTATTCAGATGAGTTTTTGTCAGCTAGTCATAAATATATTGATAACAATTAAGTTAAATATATTGAATTTTATATCGAGGAATGAATTAAGTAAGAATAAGCTTGGTGGAGGAGAGATATTTGAACATAGATTCAGGCTATGAAGCCTGAATCTGTGCTTAAATATCTCTTCTCCAAATTTGGTATTTTCAATTATTTCAAATACTGTGTACCTTTGAATTTTATTATTCCTTATTAAGGACTATATTTCTATAGTATACTACTCTTTGTACTAGGTTGAATACAGTGTTTGAAATAGGAACAAATCAGAACTGTGGAGGAGGGATTTTTGAGCAATACTTCATTGAAGTAAAGCTTAAAAATCTCTCCTTGACAGTGATTATTTGCTATTATTTTGAAAAGTGCAATTATTCAATTATTCCTATTCAAATTATCATGATTGTTAAATTGTGATTAAGGATGATTATGACATGCTTTGTGTATTCGTTTCCTCATTTTATTTTGTTTTCATAATGTAGGAGGTAATCTGCAATTTATTTCCTCTAAGGTTCAGTTCAGGTAATAGATTTGTGTTAATTGCTTATGTGTACGACAGGATATAATTATATTCTTTTTTGAACACAGCCAGTGGGAAGTCTTATACTTGATTTTTTTTTATTATTCAAAGTATATAAATTCATGTCCTTTTAACATTTAAGATCAGTTGAATGATGAATGTTCTATAGAACACACTATCTAATTAATTCCTTTTACAAATAATTATTAAAAGATCACTAACAAGAAAGATGCGAACGATGATAGATGTAGAAACTATGGGGTTTTTTAAAAAATTATTCTGGAAGCCATATAGACTGAAGGGGATGAGTTTAAGAGAGAAAACAGTAAAAGTTCTTGTGATGGGTAAAGATGGATGTGGAAAGACATCAATGATAAAAAAACTTTGTGACGAACAAAATGAATTTGTTGAGAAATATACACCAACTTTATATGATGTTTATGAAAAGTCTGTGGTAGTCGATGAGTACAATGTGAATATTCAATTTATGGATTTAGGCGGTGCTCATACTTTTCCATCGATGCAGGAAGTATTTATCAAACAAGCTGACATATTTATATTAGTTTATTCTATGGATGATGTTCAAAGTTATACCAAAATGCTCGAGCTTCGTGAACAGATTTGCACTGTTAAACATAAACATACAACAGAATTACCAGTTATAGTTGTGCGAACAAAAGTCGACTTACGTAATAAACGAACAAAAAAAGAGCAGACTCGGCGAAAGTCTGTTCACAATTGGTGTTATCTGTCGCATGACATTTCTTCAAAAACTGGCGTTAAAATAAATGCTATAATGGATAATTTAATCGAGGAATCAAAATTTATTGGTAACCAAGGGGAGCTTGGCGAGGCAACATTTAGTGGTCGCTATTTCTACAAAGATGATAAAGGCAAGGCGAGTGAGCTGTATCATAAAGCACCTAATATGTTTCGTAAACACGACAATTCTGAGGAGAAAATGGATAAAAGAAGAAGAAAAAGCTTACAACACCATAAGCGGAAAACATCGCAAATTGTTAAAAGTAATTCGTTTAATTCATTAGGATCATTGCGACGTCGTTTTAGCCGCAAAGAAAGTGTTAATAATCAAAGTTTTCTGAGTGATACTTCTTCACATATTGGGTTCAAAGTGCCTGAGACAATTTCAAAAGCTACGTCAAAAGAATCTGTTGCAAAAATGTCAATTGCATCTATTCATAGTGAACAGGGCTCAATCAAATCGAAATTATCTATAGGCAGTATAAAAGATAAGGATGTTTCACCGACTGCAAGATTAAAACGTTCTATATTTCGATCTTCTGGAAAAAAAAGTAATATTGAAGAACCAGAAGTTGCTGGGGTGCCATTGGATGATCCTGGTCATAGAAGAAAAAGTCTTAGTTCCGAAGAGTTGTCAAATATGAACACAAACTTTGAAAATAGTATCAAAAGAGAACGTAGTGTCAGTGTTGGAGCTAAAAGTTTTATTCGAAAACCTACAAAGTCAGACATTGTTCACACTACATTAAAATCAACAATCAACGAAAGTGATGGAAGCATACCATTACTAAGTAAACATACATCTTCCACCAAATCACCAAAAACATTTCAAAGATCATTTTCTTTAGTCAGTGGGAATCAAAGACGCCTGAGATTTCAGAAGGAAAAAACATACTCTGTATCTGCAGATATTTTAAGTGATTCAAATGATACTTTACACGTAGAACCAATCGAAATGCCACAATTAAAACAATTGCTATCGAGAAGACGAAGTCGAAGTCAAAATGATTTAGCAGAATCAATTTCACAATTCAATAAAAATCTCAACATGAATGATAGATGTGTCAGCACAGAGAATAATTCAAAACCACTACATTTTGGTATGGGCACAAAGAAGATTTTACCAGATCCATACAGTGTAGTGAAAAGATCAATTTTGAAAAATACTGATAGTCAAGATAGTTTGGAAGTAAAAAGGCGTACTGTGTCTTTTGGTAAGGCAGATAGAACGGTAACAATACCAAGAAAGACATCAGTTCTAAGTAATGCATCTACTACATCATCTGTGTTTGCAACAAACAGTGATACAAATAAACATATAACGAGCCCCAAAAAAGTGCCACTCAGTCGAAGACGTAGTTTTAGTTCAAATGATTTAACATCATTTGAGGAGGAGGGGGAGGCGAAATACAGTGCAAAACGAAACACTGACACAGAAACTAATACACCTGTTCTCAACAGTAGTAGTTTTTTGTTTACAAAAACTAAAGTAAAATCAGATCACAATGCAAATTATGAAAGATCTATGTCTGTATCTACAAATAATGAACCTTCTTCTCTTACAAGAGCGAAGAAATGGATGAATTCTTCTTTCCAATGAAGAGCTGTTCCAATAGACAGTGTTCGAAATAGTTACAAATACTGAATTGGGAGTTGAGATTTTTGAGCATAGATCATAGATCATAATGTAGCCTGAATATATGCTCAAAAATTGCTCCTGCACCACGCTTACTTTTTACTTATTTTTACCCTTGAGATTCTTATAAAGTGTTTGTATAACAATTTCTCTTGGCTTTTATGTTGAGTAGAGTTTTTCCATAATGTTGTTTTTGAGTTTTTTAGGAATTGTCTTTTCTTTGTATTACTGTAACCTTATTAAAAACTAAACATTTACGAAAAACGTTATACAGTTCATTCTGGTTTACTTTTGCATTTTAGAATTTGAAATTATAATAACCATATAGTGGTGAGATTTATTTAGTGCTGACTCATTACAGGTGGGACGGTGGGTGTCGCAAATCATTCAAGTTATTCAACGACAAGTTGAAAATATTTTTAAACTTTCAAATTTTCTCATTTTGTTTCTGCATAGGACATTGAGTTTTGTTTTTGATGAAGCAGACCAATGCATTGCAATATTTTATGAGTGTTTTGTTTATAATTTTGTGTTAAATAACTTTCTTATTGTACAGTATTTATTAGAATTTAAAACTATTGTACATTATAATAATAAAGAGTTGATGAACTTATAAAGGGTTGTAAATTTCAGAGATGTGTAAGGCTGGATATAACTGAAAATATCGAATGTGGAGGAGAGATTTTTGAGTAGAGATTCAGGCTACATAGGCTGAATCTATGCCCGACTAATACTCTCCCACAGAGCTTATTAGTTCTTATGTCTAGCCTTAGAATTGAAATAAACGGTTGTCATTGGCTATTGTAAAAATAAAATAAAAGTAATAATTTAACATTGAAAATAATGCTTTTTCTTTTCTTCCCTATTTTAAAATAATAGGTTTGTGAAGATAAAAGTTTT
>JAUELI010164789.1:0-11738 GCA_031471325.1 Catablema vesicarium
CCTTCTAGACAAAAACAAAACATGTACAAAAGGGAAACAAGACTATACAAAATAACAACACAGTATAAAATTTTGATACTTTGGAAGTGTTTGGTTTTTATCAGATTTATTTTTATCAGCTTTTATTAGTTTAGTTTGAAGTCAATAGCAAAGTTTATTTGAAAACTTCTTGTAATTTCTCTAAGTGTCTTGTTTTTTCAAGACTGTCTTGTTTTTTCAAGACAATCTTTCACAAAATATAATGAGACTGTAAAGAATTTTTAGTTTCCCTCCCCCTTTCCCCCCTGATTCATTGTTGTTTACACTTGTTTTACAACCTGCAAACTCAATGACAACAACAAACAGGTAAAGTTACACCATCTTTAAAGTCAGATGTGTATTCTTTTCATCACATTGCAAAACGCTTGGCTTCGCGTCTCACAAAGCACCATCTAGACCAAGAGAGTGAAGCCTTCAAACTTGGTACAGAGTGCACGAAAGAAGATTCATAAACACTAGATGATTCTGAAGATTTAGTTAATTTGTATTTATTTAAGATTTAATTTTATATAAAAACTAATACATAGCAACGTATGGCATCATCTCCATGTATACTGTTTCGAAAAAAGAAAACCAAAATTCCAGAATTAAATACAAAATCCCTACTCAGTTTTGTTCCAGAAAATTTCGAGTTGGCTAAGTTTATATTTCAAACCGAAAAAAAATGTTTTTTTATCAAACTTAAAATCTGCTAATGAAGTATTATCTTTTATTAATATTTTAAAATTTCTATTCTCAGGCTGGTCAAATCCTTTTGACGCATATGCTGCCTTGTTGTACGTTGTTTTAAAAGATCACATCTGAAGCCTAAAAGGCTATTGATCTGATAAAATCGGGATAAGAACAAATCGTGCGAGATGCAGCGGAAAGTTAGGGAATTCAAATTGACAACATTGAAGTTTTGAAAAGAGGATCTTTTTCCGCAAAACCTTGCCATATCATGATCCTGGACAAAGAGACAGTATAAGATGTCAGTAATAGATTTCACCCTTAACAAATTTTTTGTTTGGAAGGTAACTTATTTTTGATTAAAATTGCAGTGGGACAACCTTGTTTTCAACGCTTATTCTCTCTCGGAGTGTGGATAGAAAAAGCCCTGGGAACGGTGTCGCAGTGTGAAATAATTATAAGAAAAATAAATATGTTACTTTTAAGGAAAGTCATCAGAGTAAACACTATTAAAATAAAATGAAAGTATACAGAAGACGATGGCTCAAAGTTCTCCTACATGTTTTTATACTTTCTTTTCACTTGTATGCCAATTAGCGCATGAGTGCAAGAATAAACAAACATCATTCTATCTTGCAAAGTTTTTTATTTAACTAATAATATTTGTGTTCAATTTTAGATGGACATTCAAAGTGCATAAAAAACAAACCTAATTCAGAACTATGTCAGACACTGGATGTTGTGAAACAAGTCATGAAGGAAAGAAATTATGGTTTGAGTGATGGGTCAATGTATTTAAAAGTGGAGGAAACGAAATATACAAATGTTTATTGTGGTTCAGTGAAAGATTTCCTGTTGAGTATTCTACAATCCTTCACAAAATATATTTTTAGTTTCCCTCCCTCACCCTTTACTCCCTGATTCATTGTTGAATATTTTATCTTTAAGGCAGCACAGACCCTTGAGTATCAAATTGATATGTCTACAAATTTATTAATAAAATAATCACTTTATATGTTCCAATTTTCATGAAATTTCACACTATGATAGTAGGAAGGCTATTCTAACAGACTGTAAATTTTGGGGGAAAATAACGAATTTTTTATATGAAAAATAAAATGTTGCATTATTTTGTAAAAAATTGCATGAAAAAAGTTATAACGGGTCCTATTTTCAACAAAAAATGGCAGTTTTAGTGCGAAACAATTTTTAACAGACCTGGTTTCAATAATGTGTGCGGAAAATTTTCTAATGCCCAAGTTTTGCTTCAGTAATACTTCAAAGTTTTGGTTAGGAAATGAAAACCCATAGCTCTTGTATAATAATACATAACTTCTGAACAAAGCGATTAAAAAAATTTTCGGCACACGTTTATCTTGGTATATGTGTCAACTGTAGGCTCTGTCAATTTTGAAGAAAAAGATTAAGTTTTGGTTGAGTTATAGCTTTTTAAAGTGTGACCGTTAGTAAAAAAATATTAATTTTCTGATGCTGTGCCTCTTCTTGAACCTGGTGTCTAGACATATATATATATTTTTTCTTTGTTGTTCATAGATAAAAGTTAAACACACACGATATATAGCTAAGGATTATTAAAGGTTATGCGATTATAAGAAGAAAATTATCATGGGTAAACCCATAAAAACCTATTTTTTTGAAAGTGTTTTGGGATACATAGGAAATGTTTTATATGATAAATGATTTTTTTAAGGGTCTGTGCTACCTTAACCTCTTTCTCCTATACAATTTCCCTTGGAAACAATTTTATATGTTGACATTGTGAAACAGATCATTGTATCCTATAAATATCAAGCACACTGACTAGGTTTTGTCTGGTACACCAAATTTTTGAAGCAGTATAATTTATTAATACCAGTATTCTAGTTTATAACGTACAAAACAATGTCATATTCATTGGTAAAATTTGTTGAGAATGATAGATCCAAGACGGTGTAGTTGCATCAAATTGGATGGTAAGACACTTTGTATGAAGTGTATAATGCACATCTCCTTATTCTCTACTTGTTACCCAATCCTTCATTACCTAAGCGACAAAACACTGTTTACATCCTTCTTTCAACTTATGAAAACACCACCTTGTAATGTAATGAGTTCTGTTTTAAGCTTCAGAATTGTTTGATGTAGAGTGCTCAAGTAATCAAATTTATCTTTAAACTTTCTGTGAAATATTTTTTACTTTAGATGAAATTGAACTTTGTAGATTTTACTTCTTGTGAAGATAGCACTTCACCCAAAAAGGTCCAATCGGTGAAAATATGTAAGTATCTTAATATATGATAAAATTAGTGCAAATGGGAGTTTTTGAGAATATTTCTCAGCTATGCTGAATGATATGTTTAACTAAAATGAAATTTTATAATTTCCGAAATCAGTATTTACTTAAGAAATATGATTTGTATTACCTTTGAGTGCCTGGACGAACACCTTTTGTTGCAGAAAGCTAGGTTGTATGTAATCATAATGAGACTTGGATGTTATTTGTTCTAGCTCTTCCTAAAACTCAAACTTTGATTTACGTTTTCTAGAACTGCAGACACCTAAGCCACCACCATCACTACCAAAATCTAGCACAAATGAAGTGAGTTGTTTTAAAGTTTCATTCATTCCTTTGGTAATTTTTCATAGTTTAACAAAATTATTTATGGCGAAAAAAGCAAAGATGATATTTTAGTATCACAAACTTTGGCAAACAGAAACTTTCGCCAGGAGATCATAAACTTTAAGGAATTGGGAAAAATAAGAACGATGTAATAAAATACTGTTATACTCTCAATTTGCAACCGAGGAAAATCAATAACTCTTTTTTAACTAGCTTAGCATACTAATCTCTCTTTTTTTTCTTTGCTTGAAATTGAATTTGAGAATAAAAAGAGAGCTTAGGAGAAGCGAACCACGTGACATAATTTAATTATGTTAAATATTACATATTTAGCAGCAATACATCACTTTGTTTTCGATAAAATACAGAATTATGCGATAGCCAGTTCAACATTATAGTACTTCTTCGTAGAGGTTTTTATCCCAAAGTAAGAATCAAGAAAAGCGAATCTTTTGCAATCTTTTAGCATCACTAAATTGATTCATGATTGGAATATCGTCTTCAGTCTCTAAAAAGGTTTAAAAACGTAATATGGGATTTATTTTCGAAAAATAGAATTTTTCGCATCATAAACTTTTGCAAAAAGTGCCAAACATTTCTGTTCGCGAAATGTTGTGGTACTAAAGTAGTGTAAGTTCAAGATACGATGATTCAACACTATTTTACCCGGGCTTTTTCATCCCTGTAAAAAACCAAGGTTGGCAAAAATACTAAAAAAATTAAAAAATATCTTGTGACGTCATAAAATTGATTTGACAGAATGTGACGTCATAAATTAGGATGAAATAGATTGATATCAATGATCTAAAATTGTGTTCAAAATTTGAAGTCAATTGCTTCTCTGCATTAAAAGTTATATAAATATCAGTTTATTGTTCTTTTATTCAGATTTCTTAGTAATTTCGATATGTTGTCTTGACTTATAGCCAATAATTTTAGAATAGTAGACGGTATGGGGCTGAAACTTTCTGGAAATGTGCAAGATAGAATTGCCGTAAAAGTGGCAAAGTTTCACTTCAATTGCATGAACAGAAGTCATTTTAAAGAATTGGTACAATAAACAGAAGTACCCAATATCAGAAGCAGGTACCTTCTCCTTACCTTATTATTTTAACATGTTGCTTACTGACAAAGTTTTAATTAATTATGAAACAACGTTTTTACTCAGTTACAATACTTTATATAACATTTTTGTAAGTTGAGAGATTTATCAGAAGATTTATTCATGCAATAATTTGCAATATCAGTTTCAAGAAAATTTGATTAGTAATATTTTAATCAGAAAAACCTATTTTCTCAGTTTGCAAGAGTTTCTCCGGTAAAAACCCTACTTTTAGTTTTAAAAAGATCTATCAATTTCCAAATAATTCAATTCAAAAATACCTTTATCTTGAAACATCTTGGACTGTTTCTTCTATTGAAGTAATTTTATACCTTAATAGATTTTCAAAGGTTTAGTGGCTGCCTTTGTTTTCAAGAAGGAGGAGTGATTTGGAACAAAGCCTCGGCTCAAAAATCATTACCCCTCAGCGATTTTTTTAAACAAGTATTTAATTTACTTTTTATTGTTATATTGTTTAGAATTTCAAAGAAAAGTATTGTTCGGGATTTCAGAAGTCATTAACATGATTAATTTCAGGGGCAATGCAGCAACTGGGTTAAACTATATAATTGAAAAGTGTAAAAGTGTGGAAGAGCTGGAGGAACTAAATAGGGATGTGAGTGCAGATCAATGCAAATATAAAGAGCTGGTAAGTTACAAAGATCACCGAAATATATAGTGTAAGAGCAAAATTCACATTTTTTCAGGGGCAGAACCATTCCAGAGGCTTATCAATGGTCAACATGTGATCTCATACTGAAGAGAATACACGCTACCTAATTCCTTCAGATACTGTAGCCCAATGCCTCCAAATCTGTATAATACTGAAAACAACTTACTTCTTAGATTGAAAAATTATCCACAGTTGGTTGTAAGGATGTCAGAGAAATCATTAGGAATATATTTTTGATGTGAGTATATTTTGTACAACCATGTTTCAAGTTTGCTTAGGGGGGCATACATTTATGACATCAACAAAAAAATTGCCAATTTTAGGCCCCTCCTCCCATCTCTGTGTGGATGTCCTAGATGTTATGCCCTCTTATAGTTCCCTATAGTTCTCTTTTACCTTTTTTTTTCTGTTGTACAGGTGAATCTTTTGGATTACTCTAGATTCTTCAGAACTTGCACTTTTAGAACACAATATGAAAAATCTATATGTTTGTTTGCACTCCATAATTTATAGCTGTGTTTACTTATTTATACTTTTAGTTTAACCACTGACGAGTCTTGTCTAACTACAGCATGCATGGGTTGAGAGGAAAAAAAGCTTTTGTGAAGTTATTCGATGCAGTAACTGGTAAGATCAGTGAAAAAAACGTTACTCATTGTTATAATAACATAAATAACTAAACAATCTGCTCTTTGGAGTAGAGACATGTCTCCACCGTTTAAACAATTTTCTAGATCTAGATAGTGATAGTACTGATAACTTTAACTGAAAATAATGTCTCTTGTATTTTATTTTAGCTTGTGTGTTAGCTGTACACAAACAGGTGACAATTGCACAAATCCGAAAAGACTGTGTAGATGTCCTGAAGCATGCGCCTGAGCGATTGAAAAAGATTAGAAATTGAAGTTGTATTATAAACTGCTAGTGGCTAGATTTCGGAAAAACGAGATTCACGGTATCAAGTTATCTGTTCTGAACTACGCTTTAGATATTTATTTTATTATTTAGGCATTTTCTTCAGTTAGATTACTATATGTTCATAAGCATGAGAATCTTTTATAGGTCAAGTGATTTCTTCGAAAGGCTAGCATCTAGTAATTTTAGACCATTTCTAAATTAAGCATGAACTTGGCGTTGATCCTACATATATTTTCCCAGTTATTTTTTTATAGGAAAAACTTCCAAATTCGATGGTCAAATAGAAGGTATGATAATACTTCCTGGTAACATCTATTTGGTTTTAGACTGGTAAAATTTCCCTGTGGCCTGAAATAAATTCTAACCCAATTGAAACTTGGTCAGAATGCTTTTCAGATGTATTTAAAAAGCATATCAAAAATCCGAAAAACCAACGTGCAAACAGTTCTTCATTGAACATAAATGAGTGTTTTCATCATTTGCACGCAGAACTAGTTTTCTTTTATGTTGCGAAGCTCCACCAATAGCAATTCAGTTAACTTGGATGCTTTGTTTGCTCATTTTTTGTCATTGTTTTTTTGTTTTGGATAACATACTATAATTTTAATACATTATATGAGGATATGAATTACAATACCAGAGTATTGATTAAACTAGTCGTATGACAAATTGGTGTGATATAAAATGGAGGTTTGACTCCAAAGAATGAGAAGTCAGCATGTGAGAAAAGAATCATGTACTGCAAATCGTTTTTGTTGTTGCATTAACCTACAAACATAGAGCCTAGGGCTTAGAGAGGGAGACTTGGAACCTAGCCCTTAGAGAGGATATGACAAAGAAATAAATAAAAACCAACCTTAGAATAAAATAAAGCTTTTTAGGCTTAGACATGAACACTTGATCAATCGTATCGTAATGTTGGGGTTTACGAATTGAGAACCCAACACTTAGAAAGGTAGACTTGGAACCCATTGGTCAGAAAGGTACAAATGATGCAGTTAATGACATCCTTTGTGCATTCTGGAATAAAAAAATTAAAAAATGAAATAAAAGACTGTAGAGAATACGGCCGTTAAAGCAATAAGGCAGCTTCTGTCTAAAGCCAAAATTTTACAAATTTCTATTGATCTGAGAAAGTCAAATCATGATAACGTGGTTCAATTTCGTTGATATAGTGTTAGACCTGCAGCATTTGTATTGGAGTTTTGTAAAATTGAATAGCAAGATGATATTGTCAATAATTTGAAGCAGCTAATTGAAATTTTCAATTAAAATCAACATTTTGTGTTCAATGAGAGGCTTGATTATATAGTACAAGCTACATATGGATTGGCTTATTTACATGCTAATGGTGTCATTCACAGGGATTTTAAGCGATATGGATGATGATATAGAAGATAGATATTATGTAAATAATTTATTATACTGTAATAAGTGTTATAAGCTCTATATTTTGAATTTTTCTTTACTTACTGCATTCTTGAAAAAAAGGCAAACTTATAAATTATTAAACACCCCCCTGTTTCAAACGGACATTACAATGCAAAAACAAGGAAACCGCATTTGTACAAAAAGTGATTCATGCACCTGAACGAACAGCTATACTTGCTCAAAAGGCTCAACTTGAAGACATGGTGAAGTTTTGTATTAATCCTTCAAAGTTTTCAATGATTCACAACCTTTAACTTAGATTGTTTCAGTGTAACAAGAACTGCTTACCAGCATCTACTGCTACTAAATGAACAAACTGGAAAACATCCAGTAATGATTGGACCTCTTTTGGCGCATCAACATCAAACAAAAGATTTGTACCACCAATTTGACCTCATTTTTGTTGAAAGAATCGCTTGAGTTACATCAAATACAAGCTATTGGCATCGATGGGGAAGTAAATTTATCTAATCCATTTAAAGAATGATTTCTTAATACCACATTTTTGTTATGTATGCAGCATTGCAAACAGAATATAGCAGATAAACTGACAAATATTAGAGTAATATTGGAGATTCAATGATGATGGAAGCTATTGACAAGTTATGGCCAGAGCCAATCAAATTAGAAAGAGGTGGTGTAAAGTAGCATGGTACCCGGAGTACTTGTAAATATTTGTATATATGTATATATCCCTTGTAAAAGACATGTTTTCCTATAATAAAATTTTTCGTTTTTGGTGTTGAATTGATCTCTTTTATTAGTGCAGCGAGAAAATACCTGTTCAAAGTCATGGAGATAACATTAGAGCATGATCTTTAGAAATACACAAATCTAAATTTTAGTCTAGAAAACAATCATGGTTTTTTTACTAGTTAAAAGAAATATAAATCAAAGAGAGACATGGGAGAAAATCTATCATTAGAAACATGTTTTCAGAAAAAAATCACGAACAGCAAAATTCTCTACCTCGTACATTTGATTGGCGATGTTTCAGAGGCCTCCTTTTTGCAAGGTCTATTGGAAAACTGCCATTTGACCAGGCTTCATCAGGTTCTAACAGAAGTGGATGATTACATTATAACCCTGCGTGAACGTTATGAAGTCATCTATTTTGATGACGAAGATCTAGGTCAAACTTCTCGCACGTTTGAAGTTGTCCATTATGTGCTTTGACAGGTTGTTTTAAAACTTGAAGACAGATTCAATGATGATAGGAGCTATTGGCAAGGTATGGCAAGAGCCAAACAAATTAGAAACAGGTGGTGTAAAGTAGCATGATACGCAGAGTACTTGTAATTATTTGTATATGTGTATATATCCCTTGGAAATAGACATGTTTTTCTCTACTGATATTTTTTTGTTCTTTTTCCCATTTTTTGCAGCATCAATAGGTTATTGTTCGATCATGGTATTGAATTGATCTCTTCTATTAGTACAGCAAGCAAAGACCTGTTCAAAGTCATGGAGATAACGTTAGAGCAAGTTCCTGATTGGTCTAGAAAACAATCATGGTTTCGTTACTAGTTAAAAGAAATATAAATCAAAGAGAGACATGGGAGAAAATCTATCATTAGAAACATGTCTTCAGAAAAAATCACGAACAACAAAATTCCCCACCTTATACATTCGATTGGCAATGTTTCAGAGGCCTCCTTTTCGCAAGGTCTTTTGGTAAAATGCCATTTGACCAGGCTTCATCAGGTTCTAACAGAAGTGGATGATTACATTATAACCCTACGTGAACGTTATTAAGTCATCTATTTTGATGACGAAGATCTAGGTCAAACTTCTCGCACGTTTGAAGTTGTACATTATGTGCTTTGACAGGTTGTTTTAAAACTTGAAGACAGATTCAATGATGATAGAAGCTATTGGCAAGGTATGGCACGAGCCAATCAAATTAGAAAGAGGTGGTGTAAAGTAGCATGGTACGCAGAGTACTTGTAACTATTTGTATATGTATATATATCTCTAGGAAATAGACATGTTTTTCTCTACTGATATTTTTTTGTTCTTTTTCCCATTTTTTGCCGCATCAATAGGTTATTGGTCGATCATGGTATTAAATTGATCTCTTCTATTAGTACAGCAAGCAAAGACCTGTTCAAAGTCATGGAGATAACGTTAGAGCAAGTTTCTGATTGGTCTAGAAAACAATCATGGTTTCGTTACTAGTTAAAAGAAATATAAATCAAAGAGAGCCATGGGAGAAAATCTATCATTAGAAACATGTCTTCAGAAAAAATCACGAACAACAAAATTCTCCACCTCATACATTCGATAGGCAATGTTTCAGAGGCCTCCTTTTCGCAAGGTCTATTGGTAAAATGCCATTTGACCAGGCTTCATCAGATTCTAACAGAAGTGGATGATTACATTATAACCCTGCGTGAACGTTATGAAGTCATCTATTTTGATGACGAAGATCTAGGTCAAACTTCTCGCACGTTTGAAGTTGTCCATTATTTGCTTTGACAGGTTGTTTTAAAACTTGAAGACAGATTCAATGATGATAGGAGGGAGCTATTGGCAAGGTATGGCAAGAGCCAATCAAATTAGAAAGAGGTGGTGTAAAGTAGCATGGTACGCAGAGTACTTGTAAATATTTGTATATGTGTATATATTCCTTGGAAATAGACATGTTTTTCTCTACTGATATTTTTTTGTTCTTTTTCTCATTTTTTTGCCGCATCAAAAGGTTATTGTTCGATCATGGTATTAAATTGATCTCTTCGATTAGTACAGCAAGCAAATACCTGTTCAAAGTCATGGAGATAACGTTAGAGCATGCTCTTCAGAAATCATGGTTTCGTTAATAGTTAATATAAATCAAAGAGAGACATGGGAAAAGTCTATCATTAAAAACATGTCTTCAGAAAACATCATGAACAGTGAAATTCTCCACCTCATACATATGATTGGCGATGTTTCAGAGGCCTTCTTTTTACAGGGTGTATCGGTAAAGTGCCATTTGACCAAGCTTCATCAAGTTCTGACAGAAGCGGATAATTACATTATAACCTTGCGTGGTGAACGTTACCATGTCATCTATTTTGATGACGAAGATCTAGGTCAAACTACATGCAAGTTTGAAGTTGTCCATTATGTGCTTCAACGGGTTGTATTGACACTTGAAGGCAGATTCCACGATGATGGAAGCTATTGGCAAGTTATTGCAAGAGCCAATCAAACTAGAAAAAGGTGGTGTAAAGTTTGTTGTAAAAACTGAAATGGCGTATTACATTAAAACACACCGAGCTGAAAAAATATCTAGACCTGATCTCTTCAGGCTTAATGGTATTAGTCATGCAGAAAAGTTAGAAAACCTGTTGTTATTATTGGATGATGATTTGACAGAAAATCGAACAACGGTAGCAAATTTGCCATCAAATAATGATGTAATGAAGGCACTGAACCTAAATCTAGAAAATGTTCCCAATGATAAAGACAAGGAAAACTTAGTACATGAATTATGTGTAGTAATTTGGATGACTAAACAAAAATGTTATAAATGGTTTATTGGCTATTTGAAGAGCAATGATGAAAAAAGATATTGTATAGACCATTTGCATAGGTCATTTGATCATTCTAAAGTATGGGGTTATCCTTCTGAAGATGATATTCAATACGCCGAAAAAGATTAGATCTTGAATTGCAAAGTTGAATGGGAGTGGAACATTTCAGACTCAAGAAATACAAAGTTTAATCTTTTCAATGCGTTCGATATTGAAAAACTGTTTAAAGAACATGTTAAAAATATTTAAAACTAGTTCTAATATGTTAAAAATGTTGAATTATGGTGAAAATTGTGTTTTCTTCCACTTATTATCACTAAATTTAACAAATTTTTGTCGTAAAGGAGGTTATACCAATACTCAACTGAAACAAGACTATCACTAACACGTGACCTTTGTACAAATATTCCTTTGTTTCTCAGTAATTCATACAGGTTGCAATTGTTCATTCTTCGATATAATAAAAAGTCTTCGTCGAGCGAGTTGCATATAATTTTTTTTCAAAATTTGAAATTTAGCAGCTCCGCCATTAAAACTGATAGTTTTTGGAGGCGAAAAGGAGCTAAAAACAGAGCATTTAACTCGTAAATCCATAATCTTTTGCCGATTAGTAACTCCTAACCTTTCGAAATCGTTCAATGATAACTTGCCTATTATATCAGGTGATATTTTCTCTTGCTCAAAGTTATGGAGAAGTAACAAAACAGCAAGCTGAAATGATGAAACTTGTCTAATGACAGAATGTTTTATTTATAGAGATTAGACTCT
>JAUELI010164899.1:0-11738 GCA_031471325.1 Catablema vesicarium
CCCCCTAAATATTTCTTCAACCATAGTTGCTACAGACATGAAACTTGGCAGATTTATAGTCCAACTCAAGATAAACAATTCCACATAAAAATATTGTTGATGACGTCATTACTTTTTTGATGAGGTCATCTTTTGTTATTTCGAAAAAATGATGACGTCATCAAAAAAAATTAAAAAATTATTTTTTTAAAAAAAAATTCTGTTTTTTATTAGCAACCAACCTAATCATAAAATTATCAAAAAAAAATAATCGTAATTATATTAATACAGAAGTTATTAAAAGGTTAACAAAATATTTTACAGTTTTTGTTATACCTCCTTGTCATAATGACGTTGGCATGACAAAACCGTCAATATTTTTACAATTTTTTACAAATTTTTTTTTCTTCGAAATATGCCTAGATAAATTTTAAGTAAAGTCACAAAAAATCATATTCATTGAATCATTATTAAAAAAGTTATCGCAAAAAAACCGACAGGGGGGGGCTGAATCAGCCCCTCCCCCAGTAGGAATAGGGTTAAAGTGAAAACAAATGCAACCAATGGTATCTGTTCAGTGAAAAATGCATTATTTTCTCACAGGAGACACGCTTTTGAAGTCGTGTACTGGAATCACTTCTCTTTATCCGGGAGATTTTAATTTTGAACCCATGTGATTTCTCAGAAAGTTAACGGTAGTTTGCATTACAAAAATTTATATTATCTGAACAGATCAAACAACTCTTACTATGTCTTTATTTTTGTTGAAAAAGATATCTCAGCCTCACATTTTAAAAAAACCTGACCGAACAGATAAATTTAATAGGAGAAAAGATGATCATATTGATTTTGATAAAAAAACATATGCTCCAAACAGAACACATCCCCAGGAAAATAACAAATTCACGAAAATAATACGAACAGAATGTTTTCCCAGGAACAAGTTAAGGCTAACAACATTTTTCACCGAACAAATCTTTTGACTGCTATATGTTGATACTGTAACAGTAAGCTTTTAGAAAGTAAAGCCAGAAGTCAGTTTTTAAATAATAACTATCATAAAACTCCACCAAACTTCACAGTGAGATACACCAACATATACAATATATATTATGTCTCCCATATAAAATTCATATTTTAAACAGTTTAATGAGAAACTCAATTCTGCTGTCTTGATGTCTGATTTTAAAACCAACCACAGCTCATAAATCCTATTTATAAAAACCAAGATTACAGTAAGAACAGATGCTTCCATTATGAATTCAATCAAGAAGTAAATGCTGGTTAATATTAAGTAAACCACAGTATCAGTGTTTGAAATAACAATAAAAAATCACTGTGGAGGAGAGATATTTGAGCATTGATTCAGGCTAGAATCAATGCTCAAATATCTCTCCTCCACATTTGGCATTTACTGTTATTTCGAACCCTACAGTACATATTCTATATCAAGGCTTGAAATAAGTGAAAATAGATAATGTGGAGGAGGGATATTTGTGTATAGATTCAGGCTATGTCACCTGGATCTATACTCAAATATCTCTTTTCCACCAAGCTTATTCTTACTTAATTCGACCGTTGTATATATAAAACTGTTGATCAGACAGAAACATTGTTATTCATAACAAACAATCAGCCAAAATTATCGATGCTAAAGAAAGCATTCACTTTCACATTCAGTGTTCAAAATAACTGCCAATACTCACTGTGGCGGAGAGATTTTTTAGTATTGGGTAACCCTGAAGCTATGCTTTAAAATGTCTCCGCCACATTGATTATTTATATTTATTTTGAGCACTTTTAGATTTTAATGTCACATATATATCACACCTGGTAACATGTCATACTAAAACAAACATGGAGTCAGTTCAACAAACAAAAACGTCAACATTGTCTTGTGACAAAAAACTAAAAATAACAACATAACAAAACTTTGCCAATCGAGCAAAAGAGAAAAGAGAATCGTAACCTAAGTACTATTTCCTTTTTATTCACCACACAGTGTTCGAAATAACTGTAAATACCAAATGTGGAGGAGAGATATTTGAGCATAGATTCAGGCTTGATAGCCTGAATCTATGTTCAAATATCTCTCCTCCACCAAGCTTACTCTCACTTAATTCGTTCCTCACCACAAAGATTTTCAACAACTCGTTATAAGATAAACATCAAGTTATAAGATAAAACATACGGATAGTCAAAGCAACTGTAAATACCAAATGTGAAGGAGGAGATTTTAAGTATAGATTTAGGTTATATAGGCTCAAAAATCACTCCTCCACTAAGCTTATTTATTTAGTAAACAGTATTTAAAAGAAAATTAAACGATTCCTAAACTCTTTTAAGAAACAACTGAGAAGAATAACCTGAAGTTTGAAAGATTTGCTGTTCTACTGTTAACACAACAAAAATTGAGGTTTGACAAGAAGAACAAGAAAGATTTTTTCATATGGCAAAGTTCAAAATAGCTATGAATAATAAATTTGAAGGAATGATTATTTAGCATAAATTCAGGCTATATAGCATGAATCTATTCTCAGAAATCACTCCCCCATTGAGCATTTTCCTGAACGTTGCTCTAACGTTATTTTGCTAACTTTGAGCAGGTATTTGCCCACTGGGTTAATACGTATTTTGAACACTGTACAAAGTTTGAATAAGTTTTTTTTAAATGACTACAAGATGAAACAAAGACTTGAGAAGCTTTACACTTCACCCAAAAGTGTGAATTTTTATAAAAAATTGTGTAACATTGTTTAAAGAAGGTTATTTATCTGTGGTTGAAGTTTTGTTACTCACCGAATATTTTACTTAAATCGCAATACCTTTGCTAAAAAACTACTCTATGATATCTAACGTTATATAATTATTTACTGAGGATCAAGACAGTTCAAATCTTTGTATCAACATGTAATGTTTTTAGGATCATCATTTTATTATATATATATTCATTAATTTAAACTTTTAGAAATCTAATATCCATTGTTAGATCGACTGCTGCTGTTAATTAATTTTTACAAAAAAACTTTTTTTGATCCATGTTAGCTCAAACAGTTCTAACGGATGCAGTTTCTAAATATAACATGGTCAGTTTGCTACATAGTACTACATGCACCAATTCAAACAGCTAACTTATAAATGAAAGTAGATGTTGATATAGTCTCCGTAAAATTATATAACATTTTATCATTTTAATTTTATCTTTGTTCATCTTTTTTTAATCCTTAAAATTACAGAGGATATTAGATATCAAAACATCACGGCAGCACTTCTCAGAAGTAATAGGAAATACACAATATGGAGGAGTGCAAATGAGCAAGTAACTTCATGCTTTGTAATAAAATAACTCCCCATTTAACAGCAAATTATTCATTACTTTTCTTTCATGCACTTCCTTAGCAAAATATCAGAACTTAAAAAACTATATTCTTTTGGTGTAATTGAGCAATTTGCACCTTTCTTTTTGATTCTCTTCTAAAGTCAATTTACAATTAAAGCTAATTTATCACTGATTATTGAGATATAAAACAATTTTTCCCACTTAAAATAATTAGTTACAATAGTACAATAATGGAAATGCAAACATTCAGGCCAGTGTTCAAATTATGGAAATCAGAGTTAAGAATATCAGAAAGACAAACAATTTGCTTGGTGGAGGAGAGATATTTGAGCAAAGATTCAGGCTACACAGCCTGAATCTATGCTCAAATGTTTCTCCTCCACATTTGCTATTTACAGTAATTTCAAACTCTGAGTGCCTATAAACAAATGTGAAACTATAGGTTGTTCATATAATAAATCTTAACATGTTATTAAATAAAATGTAAAATCAATTTAAAGAAAGTTTTAGGCAGTAAATATCAAGCGGATAGCCTTTATTTACAACGCTTGACATCTGTTCCTAACATATCTACTTTGACATACACATAAAATCAACACCATTTAAGATATATATGTTTTCCTATCGAAACATTAAAACAATCAAATAAAAATCATATAAACCAAGGCAAGGTTCGAAATAACTGCAAATACCAAATGTGGAGGTGAGACTTACGAGCCCAGATTCAGGCTACGTAGCCTGAATCTCTGCTTAAAAATCACTTCTCCACCAAGCTTATTCTTAGTTATTTCAACCCTTGTAAATATAAACCATAGCAACCAACAATTATAATTCAAACTATTTAACCTTTTCTTGAATGGAAATGTTTGCTCTAATTTTATCAATACAAGGTCATTACATAAAATAAGCTCAGTGGAGGAGTGATATTTGAAATCTATGCTTAAATAGCACTCCTACACATTTGTTATTTACAGTTATTTCGAACTCTGCATTAATATTTTATTTATTTTTTTTTAGAACTTGCAACAAGAAGTTTTTACATATTTATAATAACATTTTGTCGCCTATGCTCAAACTCATCCGGAGACGAACTCGTCCAGAGTGATATATTTAGAAAGAAAAATATTTGAATGATGTAAACCCAAACAACTATTATAAAATTAAATAAGATTAAGAACGTTACCTACAACTTAAGCTTCTTATTATTTTCATGTATTCAGCTAATATAGTAAGTTTTTTTGCATCAAAGTTGAAATTTCTCTAGTCTAAAGAGTCTTTGTTTTTATATTTTGAAAACAATTTTAACTTAATTACTTATACACTATCAGATATGACGTTCAAAAGGGAGGCTACTCAACACGTAGGAACTTGTATTAGATAAGACAGAAATAGGTTGAACGTCAATTGTTGTAGAATTGACTACCCTTGACCTCAGGTTATATATTCAGTATATGCATTCTATTATATACCATACAATTATACATTATTATATTGTTTTCCTGGTCTGGCACACACCTTACTTCCACTTATTTTGACCGCTATGCCACAAAAAACATCCGGATAAAATTGTTCAAAATTCAAAATATATAGCCTGAATCTATGCTCTCCTCCACATTTGGTATTTACAGTTAATTTGTACCCTGAATAATAATGCTCAAAAATCTCTCCTCCACATTTGATATTTCCCATTGTTTTCAACCTTACTGACACCATAGAATGGATAAAAATTTTAATAGTTATAAACTGTAAACATTTGTGCAAACATCCCATGAAATGTTTAATCTTTCACATAATAAAATATAATCTTTTACAAAAATAATACTTTCTATAAAGATTATGAGCCGAATACATCGGGAATATAGGAAATGTAATATAACACTTATCAGCTTTTGACAAAAATTCACTAAACAAAAATAAATAAAGGAACCATGAGATTGCGGTATGTATTCATTGTTAATTAATACTGGGCTGTAATCATATGAAACTGGGCATTTGATAGATTATATTTAGGGTAGGTACAGTACAATTTTTTTTATCAGAACCAGGAAAATTTGCTTCAGCCTCCATGTTCTTATTATTTCAGAAATTTGAGCCTCATATTATTCTTATTTTGTTCTTATTTTATCTAACTTTTCCGCCCTTTGTCCATATAAACTCAACAAATTAATGTAATATACTGCTATCACTGAGAAAATGTAAACTACTAGAGCAACAAATTCAGGCTAATTTGCTCTTCAAAAAGGCATATAATCAATTCAGCCTTATTTTCTTATGCTCAGCAAAATTTCAGCCTAACATTTTTTTTAGCTTGTCCTTATTTTTTTAACTATTTCAGCCTTACTGTTCTTACGAAGTTGTTCTTATAAAAAAAAAAGTGTATGCAAATTTTGTGGATATATATATGTTTATATAACGCATTTATAAAGTATTTATATGCTTAACCTCACCTGTTATATTCACTCGCAATTGGGACTGTGTGTTCTCAGCTAGCACTGCTACAAGCTTCAGCTTCAGTTGCTCCCCCACAGTTGCTCAAGGTTTTAAAAGCAATACTCAAAAAACTCCACCACAGTGACTATTTTCAATTATTTCTAACAATAATTATCCCTCTCCTTGGTTTCAGCTTTGGGAAGGGTTAATTTGTTTTAAAAATAATAAGATTAAAAAATAAAAATTTAAAGCACATAATTACTTTTTACAGCTTCTTTTAATTTATTTTTTTTCAAATACTTTATTAGGCACAATTTTAAAATACTTCAGAAAAGAGTAATGAGATATATTTGACTTATATATATATATTTAATTAAAAGTACCTTTTTATGCTGAATACATCTTTAATACTGTTATACAAAACTGTGTTTATACAAATGTTTTATTATGACACAATGAACATCAGCAAATATATTAAAAGTGTTGTGTCACAGAAGTGTACATAATAAAACTGTATGGTATCTGTTTATGAATTGAAAATACTACAACATATCTAAACAAAAAATACTCAGGGTACGAATTAACTGTAAATACCAAATGTGGAGGAGAGGTGTGGAGGAGAGATTTTTGAGCATAGATTCAGGCTACAAATCCTAAATCTATGCTCAAAAGTGTAGAGTGCTCAAAAATTATAAACTGTATATTTTTTACTTATTTTGACTCTTATAACTAATTGATAACAAAGTTACACTAAACTCGTGTACGTTTAATGTAATCCGCAATAGTATTTTAGGTTTTGATTTGACATATTTATATAATCTGCTTATACAAAATTTTCATGAATGACTTGGTGCTATTATTTTTATGAACAATTCATAAAAGAGTAATAACAAGCAAATTATTTGAAATGAGAATGAATACTCACTGTGGTAGAGAATGCTTTGAGCATTGCTTTAGGCTCTAGCCTTATAACTTTATAGGTTGAAAAATACTCAAAAATCTCTTCTCCGCATTGATTATTTGTGACTATTTCAAAACCTGATCTAGAAAAAATAGGATCGATTTTTATGAGCTATGGACAACCAAAAACATAAATATGATATAAAAACATAATAATGGTTTCTCTTTGCAATATTCAATCGAGAGTACACTTCATGCCTCCAGAATACCAGTTCGTCATAAAAAATATGATGAATGAATTTTAAAAGTTTTTATCAAGATTTGAAATGAGTACCAGGAAATATAAAGAATTCATAACAAATGACTATCAGGGTTCGAAATAACTGTGAATACCAAGGAGGAGAGATAGTTGAGCATAGATTTCTCCTCCACCAAGCTTGTTCTTACTTAATTTGTTCCTTGGCCTATTCTATAAAACTGACGATTACGTAAATTTTTAAAATAATCAAAAATTAACACAAAATTGAACGTTGGGAACCATTTCTGTTATAAATCAGAACAGTTACGATTGCTAAACCAGATAATTGTACAGGCCCTCTCAAAACGAAAAAATCTTTTAAGAGGCGAGTAACTTATTGATTTTTCATTTCTTAGCTTGGGAAAGATGATAAGTTTTCACCCAAATGCCATATACCTTAGGGGTACTAATTTTCGCGGGTATTTAATTTTGCGAGTCAAAAAAAATCGTATTTCGCAGGTATTTATTTTCGCGAATGAGCAATTTTTCGAAATTTCGCGGGTACTAAATTTCGCTAATTGAAGAGTTTTTCAACCAAAGAAAAAAGGCAAAACTTTATTTTCGCGAATGGTGGATTAAATTTTTTTCGCTCGTATTTAATTTCGCAAAATCACCAAAATTCACGAAAATACACGAAAATTTGTACCCGCTAAAATTAGTACCCCCAAAGTACACAATGATGCTTAACTTTACTTCATAACGAAAGTAACTGTCAAAACGTATACAACTATTGTCATCTGAAAAAACATTGACCCTAGTATTATCGCATCTACTTACTCATTAACATTTTTTACTTCCTGGCGCTTAAACCTTCTTTTCATACTCGAAGGGGGGTAACTTTTTCGGGGGAGGGGATAACCTCAATTTGATAACTTTGTGAACAATAGCTTTCATAAAATAATCATTGAACATCTCTTATAACTTTTGAAGTTTAAAAATTACTACCTATTATGCTTGCTAGCTATAGCTATTAATATATACACAAAAAAAAACAGATTCAGAATGAAATAAATGTATATAACTTTAAATAAAGTAGAAAATAGTCTTGCTGAAGGTAAACAAATCATATCCTAGTAAATCCTTAGACGAAAACAAAAGCAAGCTATGATATTCATTCTTTTTTCTGCAAAAATGCTGTTTTTTCTAAATTAAATAGCCAACCGACTGACCCAGTTGTTTGGAACAATAAGTTTTTAGGAATAACAGACTCAAAACTATGATTTTTGACATTAAAAATAGGGTCGGTCGGCTGACTCTAACACAACAATTTTGTGACAACGACCAAAATCAAACTTTACAAACTCCACTTTCTAGCTAAAAACTACTAGCTAGCTACAGTTATATAAATATATTCTGTCAAATCTCCACTTTTTTATAATATATATACACAAAAAAATGCCATAAACATACCTGTTTGAGTTTGATTCCCTGCTGCCATCATTGCCATCTGTAGCTCTAAATCATCGTCAACACTAATAGTACTTTCTCTGTGTTTATCCATTGCTGTATATGATACGTCTTCTTCCTCATCCAAGGTATGTTTTGAGGCTTTTCTATTTCCCTTGTAAAACAAATCACCAATACTAAATCGCTGCCTAAAATAATATAAAACCTTTTTATAATAAACAGGAACTTTTTAACTTTTATTTTCTAACTTTTTATAAAACATTGTTTTGTTTTGACTTCACTTGAAGGATCGGTAATTAGGATGCAAAACGATTTATATTGCGTATCAAAGCATTATGACTTACTAAACCGTGACAATTGATAATAACGATATAGTAAATTAGATAATTAGATAATATAGAAAATACCGTAGTTATGGGATTCTTCTGTTTACGTGGTTGTTGTTCTTTTTTTTTGTAAATTCGCTAGCAAAACAGCATGATTGTGTTTACATTTTAATATATTTTACAGACCAGATTAGTCACGAGGTTTGATACCTTTCTACTCGGTATAGGTTCCGTAAAATGGTCCGTAAAATACTGCATTCTATTCGGATCCGGTCAGGAATCGAGGTCTCAGAAAATTATTAGGCTATATAATTATGTAGCCTGTTCTTTTGTGTTCTCCCTTCGTTTTTTTTGTTTTTTCTTAATTTTTTTATGGGGGAGAGCATAATATATTTTCCAGACACAACCTAGCCTAGATACTAAGCTCTTTCCCTTTTTCCTTATTTTCTGAAGCTAAGAGTTGGGTAACCCGGCTAGACGCAACCGTTCGTGCATGTTCGTTGCCTAGGCACTATGACATTCCAATTTAGAGAGACGGGGACTTTTTTGTAACAGATAACTTTAAATACAACTGAACCAGGAAGTTTTTATTCTGGGAATTCAGCATTAGTTGTTTCGATCATAGACACAAGTTTCTTCTTTGTAACTATGTTACTTTCGATATTAGATAGAAATTACGAGGTCAAGAACAAAAGAGTGACTGTGGAGAAAAACAAAAAGATTTAAGTGATACATGCTAGATGTAAAAAAACTTACATAAATCACGAGCTTTAAATTTACTTATTATGTAACAAAAAACATATCAAACAAAAAAACAATTTGTGTAGTAAAATGTATGAAAAACAACAAGCTCACATTGATACATATCTAAATTATATCTACCATAGTGATTTTGAAAATAAGCCTCACACAAGACACAGTAAGTTTATCTCATAACAATATTTTAAACTTGTTGTATGGCGCAAGGGGTAACGCATCAAAACAAAATCACAGAAAAACCATACAAAATCACAGAAAAATCATCGCCAAAGAAATCAAGGAAAAAAAAACAAAAAAAATCATACAAATTTAGTACAACTCAGTGGGCAAAAACCTGTTCAAAGTCCGCAAAATAACCTTAGAACAACGTTTGGCCAAACGTTGTTCTAAGGTTATTTTGCGGACTTTGGACCGGTTTTTGCCCACTGGGAAGATTTCGAAAGTGCTTTACACTTCGTACTGGCGTAATATATCTTCTTTCCTAAAAACTCAAGACTTTTTATTTACCTATTCTTCAATTCCTCATAAAAATCTTCGATTTCGATACCCTCTTCGTGATCAGTTTCAAAACTCATTTTTCTGTACATACATACAGCTTTTAATCCAATATAAACTCTTATACAAATGCCTTTCTCCCAATATATACAAATGTGACAGAAAAAGAAATTCGATATATTTGTCATACACTTAGAATAATATGATATTACACCGATTTCGTTATAGTATTATATTTATATTCAAATGACAGCTCTACTCTCGTGAGACAATGCGAGATCCAAACGTATTCTTTTCGCGAAATATTTCGGAAAGAGGAGAAGCCCTGGGATCGATTTTGGTACTAAGGTTGTATCCTCATTATCATGCATGGACTATAGACGTATGGAAATGATTGCAAATAATCATTGTGGAGGAGAGAGTTTTTTAGTACTGTTCTCTCCGACACAGTGATTATTTCTTCTTATTACTGTGTTTGAACCCTGACGTATATAAAATAAGAAGAGTCCATGTTATTTGGAAATATAGCTATTTTTTAAAATCGAAAAGGTAGTTTTTAAAAACTTGTATTATGTGAAGGGTGAAACCAAGCTACCCAGTAAGCAAAAGTCCGCAACATAAACTTAAAGCAATGCTTGAAGGAACCTTCAGGCATCTTAGCTTTTTTATGAATTTTTGGGAAAATCTTTTTTATTCTTTCCGATAAGAAAAAACAACAGATTTGGGAAACTTATTTAGAAACCTTTCTACGATATGGTTCAATCTTACCACAGTAAAATTGTCTAGAAGTTTTCTTTATGCAGGTCCTTGTGGTTTACTAACCGGAAATACAGTATTTTAGTATTAAAGGAGGAAGTCATATCCCAGGGGGCAAAAACCTGTTCAAAGTCCGCAAAATAATCTTAGAACAACGATCTTAGAACAACGTTGTTCTAAGGTTATTTTGCGGACGTTGAACATGTTTTTTCCCACCGGGATTCAGGTAAAAAATATGAACCCATTTCAGGTCAAAGGATAAGTAAAATTACATAAAGAATAGAATTCGTTTCATAGAAAATAAATAAAAAATAAATGATGTCTTACATGAAAGTACAACCTCGCTCCCAGGGCTTCTTCTCTTACGAAAATCGGAGAATTTCTTTCTGATTTTTTGAAGAGAGAAGAAGCCCTGGGAACGAGGTTGATAAAAGTAATGTTTAAGCTTCATATTAATTTGCTACTTTCCAGTCTGAAATTCAAAACCTAACAAGAAAGAAGGGGCTCTTGAAAGTTTTTGCTTCTGGGAAGTTTTAATGATGAAGGTAGCTGAGATACAAATATGATTGGGAATTACCATGTATAGAATAACCCTATCAAATAATGTTTAGCACCTAAAGGGGCGGGAATGTTTAGCACCTAAAGGGGCGGGAAGAGTGAGGTGAGAGGCAGAGGAGGGGGTGGTAGCAAAAAAAGGTTAACATTCAATCTACATTTTCAATCAGTACTTTTCCCTTACCTTTTTTTTTCAGAATCAGCACGTTTCGCCATAATTCACCCCTAACTAACTATATATTTTGTTGTTTTTTTCAATCAATTTTACTTGATATTAGCAAAATTTATAGTACTTCCAATATCGAAACGTTATAAAGAAATCTTTTTTAAAAAATGTGTATGTTTAGCTTTATCTTTATGATCTTTGTCATTTTTATTACAGTTTTTTAAACAATAAATCAGAGGGTTTTCGTTTTCAGTGTGAAATACTACCGAATACGGTCCCGTATATTCCCGTATACGGACTGTGTATTGCCTTATAAGACAATACGCA
>JAUELI010165009.1:0-11738 GCA_031471325.1 Catablema vesicarium
TCACAGAATTAAATGATGCTATGCGCGAATACTATAGTGTATTTGGAAAGCATCTTGAATCTTTTCCGCGTGAGCCTCTTTGGAAGGTGTAGACTTCCAGATGAACACATGCCTACGTATTAAAGTCTTTAGTGACTTATGAGATAGTCTTCTTCATCTTACTCCACAGCACAATTTATAGTTTATAAAATACGAAACAAATATTCATTGCCCAATGTTTTTCTTTAGTTTTTGTTTTGCTTATTTCAAATATCGAGAAATATTATTCTTGGAACAATTAAAAAAATGTTGGAAATATTCTAGATCCAGTCCCATATATTCCAAACTTGTTATTGCTCTTTACATGACTGACCAATAAAATCCTTACTTGCAGAAGCAGATGTCAATCTTTAAATAATGCATAAAATAATAGCAATTATGGATGTATAAACTGAGATTTGAAGAGGTTATTGTGAGAAAAAAAAATTAATTTCAAACGTATGACTTCCTTATTCTTAATCAAAAGCGTTGATTAAAAATTATATATTTTTCGATTTTGTTGTTGCATTGGAGGAATTTTTTTCATATCTACAAAATACTCACATTTTATTTGTTGACGACGAAATTTGTTATTTTCAATAGCTTTTGTGTAAAATATTGAAACGAGTTTTCTGCTTAACCCTATTAAGATTGGGCTATTTTTTCATTCTCAGAACTGAAGTGAGGGCACATTGTGCCCCTCCCCCATGCCCCTTCCAAATCTCAGGAAGTACAAGTGCTATGGCCATAAAATTTGACACACATGTTGCTGTTAATAAAAGAAAAAAGTGATGTGACAATTTCAAAAATTATCAAAAATGGCTGTTTTTGGTTGAAATACCGACTTTTTTTAAATTCCATCCCAAGGAGTTAAACTATATATAATTTGATTCCGTTTTGATTTTCTGTTAGATAATACCTGTCAATTTAACATATCTTCCGATGTTTATACCAATATGTTTTTTCTGGAGTAACGACGCACCAAACTTGACAAAAATTGAAAAAAATAAAGTAATCAGTCATGACGTCATAAAATAATGTCGTCAATTAATGACATCATTTTCTTTTGATGAATGAAAATATGAATATATCCTTAAAAAAGTTTGAAGGAGATGGTATTTTTTCATAAAAAGTTAATAGAAAATCAATTTTGGCTATTTTTACAAGGATTTGATACGAAAATGATAGGTGGTTCCAAGTTATGGTATATAATTTTAACATGGTAACAGCTATGGTGTTGAAACTTTGCAGAAATGTTTCTTATAAGTTTTCAAGAAATGTCACAATGGGCTAAGGTAGCACTGACCTTCCAAAAGTTATTTTATCAATATAACCGTGCATTGGGATATGAACCGTTTTTCCTATAAATCACATAAAACACTTCCAAATTCTTAGAAATTCCAGAAAAATGGTTTTTTATGGTTTTAGCCTAATGTCTAGCCACTAAATTAAAGAAAAACTAACGTTCTCAGTTTAAAATGCTATAACTCAACCTAAACTTAATCTTATCCTTCGAAATTTGCAGACGATGTAGTTGATACATGTATCGAAACAAAAATGTGAGGAAAATTGTTTTAATTCCTTTGTTCAGAAGTTATATATTATTCAGTAATTAAATCAGCAAATGTTTTTGCACTAAAACCGGCTTTTTTTATAAAAATCGGACTCGCTATGACTTTTTCATGTTATATTTTTCGTGTTTTTTGAAAATAATGTAATAATTATTTTTCCATATAAAAAATTAGCTTTCTGTCTTCAACATTTACAGTCCTTACAATAACCTTTGTACTATCTTAGTTTGAACTTCCATTAAAATTGGAATGGTTTAATGGCAATTTTTTTGATAAATTTGTAGTCATATTGGTATGACATATAGCTCTCGCCCGTTTTTCATGAATTTATGAATTTTTGGTTAAGAAAGTTGAACTCTGTTATTATTATAGGAATTATGTATAGATTAACCACTAATCGTATGGTTCATAAGTTTTTTCTTGTTACTCCTGAATTAATTCAAATTGCAATTGTACTCCAGACAATCGTATGATTACTAGTACAAACAGGTATATAGAAAGAATACTTATTACGAGAATGGATAATATCGTCGAACATAGCTTACCAGTTTTTTTTATCGTTATTCATCGATTCATATTCACTGCGTAAAATCATGGCGTATCCATGCCCTTATAAGGCCCGTTTTTGGACTGGGCAGTCCAATTGGTGATTAATGTATCTCTTCAGTATCTATTGATATTTATAACTTCCTTTATTGCTATTAACATATTTATGTAGGCCTTCCTACAAAAATCACCCGGCAGAGATCAAACAAGAATTCCAGCAGAAGATCAATTTTTCATTGAGAATAGCTCTTACTAATTATATTAAAGCTTTTTCTTATTTATCCTCATCAATTTGGACCTTTAGTCCGGCTACCAAGCTATGTAGAACTAATTCTAATTTAAATACTTAACTTAACTTCAGTGCTTTTACTTCATGACTCTGAAAAGAGGGGTCTTGTATTCAGAGTGCACACTCTCTCATCTGTTTAACAATGTATACAGTTGATAAAAATAAATAAAAAGGATAATTTACCTTCGGTTCGTGTTGAGAGACATATAATGATTTTTAAGTACTTCTAATTTATCAATATGAAATTTATTTTATCTATAGAGATTATTTTAAAAGATTTTATTATTATTTATATGTTTTCAACTTTTATAAAACATTCTAAGTTTGTCTTTCAAGCTTCGGTCGTAAGTCGTTTATAGGTAGTTTCAAATTCTATCACAATGTGTAAAAGCCAAGAAACATATTCTGGGCTCTTCATTATTGTCACCGTATTAACTAGTACTTGATGAATTACCCCTATGGATTACCCTCTGAAAATTACTCACAGCCAAGTGGGAATAAACCTGCTCAAAGACTTTGACAGATTTTTGCCCATTAGTCGAATAATGAAACGAATATTGTTGTAATCTTTCAAAAATAACCCCCTGATAAGATAATCTTTCGTGAATAATACAGTAGAAGTATTTGAAATAATCAGGGGGTAACACTACGAAGTATTGAACGTTTCTATCTATGTAGCATTATTTTTTATGATTATGATTTTCTAGACTATATTTCAGACTACAAGGGACAACTGAAACATCCTGCTCGAGCATGACATATTATCAACTTCAAAAGAACTTTATGACGTCAAAAATTGTTTAAAATATGACTAACAGTTAATTGTTAGATTTGTTATAGAAATAAGAGAAAAAAATGAAATCAGTCTTTACCAAATGTTATAGACAGTTGTGTACAATATTATCGAATTTTAAATTTGTAATTACTAAAAGCGCTACTACTTGGATATTGAAACAAAAACACGTTCACAATGAAACCTTTCAAACAATTTCTGGTAACAAAGAAAAATAAAGTTTGTGGATAAATATTGAGATTGATGTGAATGCATTCACTCAAACAAAAACCTGTTTCAAGTCTGTAAAATTGAAGAATTTCAACAGGTTTGGGTTTCTGGGTTATGTTTAACATAAATTAAATGAAAGGTAATACTTGGTAGGTAGACTCGACTAGCTGATATAAAAATATGCATTAACAACTATCCATCATAAAATGGGAAAGAGTGGAAATGTAAGATCTTAGTTTGCGTTGATATTAACCCTATTGGAAACGGGCATTTTGAAAGTATACAACTATTAAAACCACTTTTCTATATCAAAAATCCTTCCACAGCTTTTCCTAAATTTTATTTTGGAACCTATTTATGGGGGAAAATTTTAAAAAATCCATTAGTTCTCTAGGATAGCCCATTGTTTACAAGGCTTGAAATCTGAAATTGTATGACAGGTAGTATGATAGGAAGTATATCATTGAAATAGCAGAAGATCACAAACTGGATTTATATTAAAAATCAATATTTTATTGAATTTTCTGACCAAAATTTACAGGTGTGGAACATAATAGCAGACCAGAAAAATGATTTTACTGAACAAATCTAATGAATCTAATCAAAATCTATATTCTCTTATATTTTGTATTCTGATAATATTTACTGATGGTAAATTCAATGCAAGCTAGATACAAGCCTTCTAAAAGCCAATAGAATTGAACTCAAAGCAGACAAGCCAAAACAACATAAAAGTTTGTTCATTCTCTAAATTCTCCTAACCTTTTATGGATACCATTTTGAATAAGATCAGTATGACTAGAAGTAAATGCTAATTCAGGGGTTTTCTCCTGAATTAGACGACGCCATCGACAAATAATGGGATAAAACTGCTGAATTAGCCCTTTTTAAAGTTCGATAAGACGTCAACCAAGATAGGGTGACAGGAACCATCGAATTGAGCACCCAAATCAACAAGTGTTACTTTTTAAAAAATATTCCCCGCTGAGCCGTGCCCAATTTTGTTTTCCTTCACTTTTTGGTGGCCTGTGACGCCATTTTGAATTATTATTGATGTCATTTTTTGATCTTTTTTTTCTTGAAGATGTTCTTCTACAAATTTCACAATAAGAAAGTATTAATTTTAAAAACGCAAAAACAAGTTATCGTGGCAATTTTTAGCATAGAGCATAAACCTTTTTTAAGGCAAAAACACCTCTCCTTAAGCACATCGAGTAGAAGATTTATCCTTTGTGATAGTTAAAAACAGTGAAGAATGTTGTCAATCCACACCCAGGCATTTTACAATTGTTACAATTGAACCGTGAAAATCTGGAGAATGAAATGTCTTTCAAGCAGATGCAAAAAGTTTCGTTACTGCATGTGGGATTGGCTAAGGGCAGGGAGGTTGGATGAAGAAAAAGACAATGACGTTTTTTTGGGAAAACTTCGAAAAACTGGGGAAAAAACGTAGAACTGGAAAAAAATATATATCCCCCCAAATGAAACTCATTTTGGACATGAAAAAGGGTAAAAAAAAATTTTTGCCTCATTTTTTGAAAATTATATCAATACAGTAATGTACTGACCAAATTTCAAGTCAAAGGAACAAAAAATTTGAAAGATATTGAGGTGTGGTATTTTCCGGCTTCATATTTCCTACTGCATGGGATCCATTCTCCTTTGCCTCTGGCCATATGCATTTGCTTCAATCTCAGTCAGATCTTACAAGTGTGGAGTTCCCAAACTTTTGAACGGTTGGTGCACTGAGCCCAAATTTTGAGACTTTTCATATGTTTTAATAAGGAAAAAGACAATGAAATTTTTTTGAGAAAAATATGCCCAATTGGGCACAGGAAGTCTTTTGTGCCACCTTCTTGGAAAAGGTTTTTTTTTAAATTTTTTAGAAACCTCAAAGAAACGGGAAACAAAAAAAAAATTGAAAATTAAAAACAAAAAAGAAAAAAAGTAATTTTGGGCATGAAAAAGGGTCAACTTTTTTTTTCCCTAACTGACCAAATTTCAAGTAAAAGGAACAACTACTTCGAAAGACATTGGGGTGTGGTATTCCCCCCCCCTGGGATTTTAGACCCCTCAAAAGCCCGGTATGAATAGGGTTAAGATGCTTTAAATTAGCACTTTGTAAAAAAAAAAATTGATAATAAAGCTTTTAACTATTTTAAATGTATATATTTTAATAAAGGAAGGGGTATGACCACCAGACCCCCATCTGTATAATCGGGGCCAAAACAAATAAATGAAAAATTAAGAAATAGCAATAAAAAAAGAAAAAAAAGAATCTTATCAAACCATTTATTTAGTATGTAACTGTTTTATATAATTTTTCGATGCTAAAACTTCCATCCAAAGTCTGTGTAATTGGGCATAAAATTTTGTAGTGTAACCACGGACAGCTAGTTCGAAATTTAGTTGGTCCAAGAGATCAAAATAACTTTCTTCTTCGTCAGATATCCAATAATTTAGATAATCTTTCAATCGCAAAGCATCGTTTTTCAATGCGCTGTGTTGATGGGGAGTTACGCAATTTATGCAAGTTATATTGTCCGTTTTTGTTGTAAATTTTGAAGCAGTTTCTAACCACATTAATGCAAACGTTTTTATCGGTACTGGAATCCATGCAAATACGAGTTCTTCTTCAGAAAATATTGTATATGACCAACCAATAGAATCAGGTAAAAGCGGTTTATATCTGAATGGTATTTCGCATGAATTTTCATCAAGTTTTTCATTAAGATGTAATCTCACAACAGTTGAAGCCCCATTTTGCAATGCATAAATTAAGATAATTAAAATTTGGACATATTTATCGGAAAAGATTGCCGGATATATCTGCAAGAACTGTTTCACTTTGAGTACAGCCTTCAGCTGATTCATTGAAAGATATTGGAACAAACAAGGTAGATTTTCAAATTCTTTCGGTTGAACATTCCCTTGAAATGTGTAAAAAAATATTTTTATCCCTTCCAACTGTGTCGTACACTTTGGATTAGCTTTAAATGTGGTAATATATTCATCATAATTTATTATAATTATTTCTGCTTTGTTTTGGTAGTAGTTTTCAGTTGGTTGTTTATGAACAGGTTTAAATTTTGGTTTGGATATTTGTTTTTGCCATATACTAAGACCTTCACTGATCGAGTTTGACATCTGTTTTCTTCGATTTTCACCTTCACCATTAAAAAAATACTTATTAACAGCTTTGAAATTGAAGGCACTTCTCAATTTGTTTTCATGTCGATGTTTTATAGAATCTTTATTCATTTTTGAAAAATTTGCTTTTTTAAGTTTTTCAAATAATTCTTTTAAACTATCAAACAGGATTACTCCCTTGTAGTAATAATAATCAGAATAACTTAGCCAATGTTTCAGAGACACCTCGTTGAAGTCGTCATTTGGATTGTATCTAAACAAAAACATTAAATTAAAATTATTATTAATACAAGAATTGTGTTTTAAGGTAAAATGGCATTACAAATGTTTGAGGATGAAAACGAAAATGGAGTACCCGATAGAATTGATTACATTAAGAACGTTTTGCAAGAGAAAGATCCGGCCCCTGTTGCAAAAAAGACAATGTCATGCTATTCGATCTTATAAACCATCAATCTTCCTCTTACTTCAAAAAATAGAAGAAGTTATCATCTTAAAATCACCATGCTTCAAAAAAGGAGGTCTGGTCTATTGCACCTGCATGTGTATCAGATCTGTCTAAAAAGTCAACGATCGAGAAAGTAGATTTCACTACTAACAAAAAAATTCGCCACACAAATTGTGGATCTAAAGACTGTGCGGGAATTTATGGTCAGCTAGTTAATACCCTAAAGAAAAACCGGGAGATAAGATCAAGTTGAACAGAGAAAGTCAAAATCTGAAGGAAAAAATCGAAAAAGCACTGTGAGATGCAACCTTGAGAGCAGTAATCAAAGCCAAATAGAAAGGTGCTTAACCCTATTAAGACTGGGGAACGAATTCCACCCCCCTGTCAGTTTTTTTGAAATAACTTTTTTAATAATGGTTCAATAAATATGAATTTTTGTGACATTTCCAACAAACCCGTAACGCACATTTCTGCGCAGTTTCTAACCTGAAATTATGTACTATAACCTGAAACCACCTATCATTTTCCTTCCAAATCCTTGCAAAATAGCCGAAATTGATTTTCTAATAATTTTTAATGAAATCAAGACATTGCCTTGAGACTTTCAGGATATCTTTATATTGCCAATGTATTTCTTTTTTTATTAGAACAAATGACATAATTATTTGATGACGTCATTTTATGACGTCATGACGGTTTTTTTAATTTTGTTAACTTTGGCGCGTTATAACTCGGTGAAACAGATTTCTGGTGTAAAAAACGGAAGTTATGTTAAATTTCAAAAGTATTATCTTACAGCAAATCAAAACAGAAAAGAGATATCTATAGTTGAACTCTTTGGAATAGAATTTTTAAAAAGTCGGTTTTTACCCCAAAAACAGCAATTTTTTAACATTTCTTATGACGTCATCACAACGTGGCGGCCATTTTGAACTTTTCTTTGTTATTATTTCCTATCATTACCAGCAGCATGTGTACCAAATTTTATGGTCATACCATATATAGTTTTCGAGATATCGAAGGGGGGGCGCGGAATCCGCCCCCCACCCTCAGTTTTGAGGAGCCCCAAAAAGACAAGTCTTAATAGGGTTAAACTTGGTTAATAGTTCCAAATAGAATATGGATTAATAAAACATAGGCAAACTCCGTGACGCTTTGAATTTATGCCTTCTTGGCTTACTTTCGAAGTTCCGGTTTGGCTAAGTATGTAACATAAACCATGCTTTAAAATATAAAAGCATCACTGATCATAATGCCATTAAAGATTGATATGATATGATATGATATGAATCTTTATTGATAGTCGATGAATATACAAATTGCTTATTCAGGTGGCTTGCGCCCCCGAAACGTACGTTAGAAAATAGCGATTAAGTACGAAAATGTACTTTTTCTATTAATTTTTTTAATACTCGTAGGTGATAGACTCTGGTAGTAAAAGAATATATTTTTTTTACCTGGATGAATCACGTGTTCCAAAAAGCAAATTAAAATCGCTGTAACTTTAGTTTCTTAAAAAAACGATAAAGTCTAAACTCTATATTTCGAAAAATAACGTGTCTTATTTATTTTTTTAAAGTTTTAGGTTGGATGAAATGACATTTTTCATTAATTAATTTTGCAAATTTCGTAAATTTTCATAACTAACCCAACTAAAACGTCCATATCGTTTTATCTAGAGTCTCCAAGAAAAATCGTGGACACTATTTTGTTCATAATAGATTGATCTAACTTTACCGAAATTTTAAAGAAAATGTGAACATCTGACGAAACTTTATCGCTGTGGGCGTGGACAAATTTTTTTTTTTCTTCTTGTGCACACGATCAGGTGAACAAAAATCCTAAAATGCTCTAACTTTAAATATATAATATAAAGTGGATAAATCGTATTATTTACTCAAGTAAAGTAATTATCTTCACTTTTTACACGGTTTTAACATAATTTTTTTTTTGATTATTTTGAGGGGCGCAAGCCACCTTAAAATAAATATATAAAATTCCTAAGTAAGATACCATTTTCCGTCTATAATCCAGTATCATTGATAGTGGATTTTCGAAGGGAAGGTGGTTAGCCCTTTAGGGCTAATTAAAATCGAATTTAATTGTAGAATATAATATAAAGTGTAAAATATAGTAGAATAATAAAATAGAAATAGAGTAATAAATAATAAGAATTATGTCTCAATGACTAACTTTTAAATTCTAAATTCGGGATAAATTTTGCACACAGACGACACTTCTAACTGAGAGTATCCAGCTTTTTTATCTGAATACAAAACGAATTTATAGAAGGCAAGAGTTTAATTGACATAGGCAAAAAGTGCCATAACTGTGCACCAATATGAGAAACAGATTGTAATCCATATTTTGTTGTCCGGATTCTGTTTCTCACAGTCGTAAAATTATTACTCAGGTTATAATGAGATTCTTTAACCCTATTCATACCGGGGTTGGGGGAGGGGGTGCTTTCCACCACAAGCAAGGTTTTTTCAATATAATTTCTGAACGGTTGGTGCTACTGAGCCCAAATTTTGAGACTTTTCATATATGTTAATAAGTAAAAACACAATAAAATTATTTTGAGTCTTTTGTGCCACTTGTTTAGAAAAATTTTTTTTAAAAAAACCTCAAAAAAAGATTGGAAATTAAAAAGAAAAAAAGTTCCTTTACAAACAAAACTCATTTTGAACATTAAAAAGTTATCTTTTTTTGAAAATTTTATGGATACAGTAATCTGTAATAATGACACGAATTAATTTGCTATCAATTTGCGTTTCTTAGGTGACATGTAGCAATATATTCTTCTCAATGCAGCAATCTTCGCATTTGCTTTTTTGCAGAGAGTATTTACATGAGAACTGAAAGACAGATTTCGGTCAATAGTCATTCCTAACAATTTGACCTGCTGACACTCATTCAACATTTGTCCATTGAATATAAAATCTAGAGAAGCATCATGTCCAGGCTTTCCAAAAACAATAAAATTGCATTTTTCGGCATTCAATTGTAGACCGTTTTTGCAAAACCAGGAGGAAATTACAAAAAAAGATCTTTTCAAATTCTGTTTTACTTCAGTGGTATTATCACCTGATGCATATAAGGTGTTGTCGTCAGCATAGTTACATATACTGGCATCACTGTCAGTAAAGTAAAACATTAAATCATTTATATATATGTTAAAAAGTAGAGGTCCGAGAATATAACCTTGTGCAACTCCAACTATCAGATCCATCCACGAGCTAAAATTCTCGCCCTTCCCACTCTTTGTTTCCGATCTGAAAGGTAACTTTAAACTAATTTTATAGTCTGTTTGGTGATACCATATCCATGGAGTTTTGCAATTAAAGGATCATGGTGTATGCAGTCAAAAGCTTTACTTAGGTCCATAAGGACTGCTGCTACAGTCCCCTTTTGTCTAACTGCAGTTGCCAGTTATGTAACATATATATTAATGCATATTGCGAACTGTAGGCTTTTCTAAATCCACCAAGTAATAGAGACTGTTTACGGACATAAAATCAGATAACTGATTGAATATAATTCGCTCAAATATCTTTGATATTACTGGTAAGTCAGCACGTTTAAAACTATCTCGGAAAAGCCCATTATCGCATGCGTTATTAAAGATATCCGTTAGCTTCTCTGCATAATTGTCAGCAAACTCTTTCAATATTTTAACTGGGAAATGACCTTCAGGGGAGCTTTTATTTTCTTTGAGCTGGGAGATGCATTTTTTGATTGATATGATTTCGGTTGATTTTCGTACAAGTAGTCCGTGATGTTGTCTCCTGTTATAAAATCCAATCAAACTATACACAGTTTAATGCCATTTTCTTATTGCTGTGTGTTAAGTTTGTATCTAAAAGTGTGTAATGTACTTCTATCTGCAGTATTTCCAATTATTAAAATATTCATGTTTCCAGTTTAAAAGAATAGATGATCAGACAAATCCTGTCTAACAAAGTACTGTTGCATATGCTGCAACATTGTTATGCAAAATGTTCTACTTTAACCATTATAACGATGAAGTATTAAAACTATCAGAAGATGTTGAAATACATTTTCCAGTTGTATGCAAAAAATTGGATAAATGCGAAAAATATTTTTTATTGGAAAAAACATACTGCCAAGTTTTTTCAAATATAAACCTACAAATTGTTAGATACCTTACATCCCTTAATTTTTGTGCCCCTTATATTTTTGCACCCTCTACTTTTCGCAGCCATTAATTTTCGCGCGAGTTCGAAGAATATTCCTCGAACTAGAACAAATAAGCGCTAAATATCCCGTATTCGTTCCAGATACTGAATCAGATAGTGCAGAAAGATTTAGTGGCGAGGAAGATTTTATCATTGAGGACAGCCTGGTGTCAGAGGTAGAATTAAGTGAAGAGGATAAAAAGGACAATGCAATCAAAAGAAACCGAGAAACCTACTTTAATTTGTTTTTCCATTCTCGAGCACTTTTAATTTTAAAAAAGGTCACTTTCACGCCCCTCCAATTTTCGCGTTTTTTTGCTGAGCGAAATTAATGGGGCGAGAAAATTAAGGGAAGTAAGCTATATAAGCGGAAAAAACTAAACATATCTGTTAATTGTAATGATAATTTTTTAGTAACAACTATATATATTTTTTCGAATAAAACATTATATATTTTCCAGAACACTCCGTTCACTGGATTTAAACATTTACAACTGAATGATTGTGTATGTGC
>JAUELI010165119.1:0-11729 GCA_031471325.1 Catablema vesicarium
ACTCTGTGTCTGGGGTCTGATGACGCCACAGAGTTCTGGTCAATTATTCCCAAGGCGGACTAAGGAATGCACTTTTATATTTTTTCAAAAACCATTTTTTACTTTTTCATATAATGCATGAGAATTTGTTAACCAGTATATATAAAACAAATAAATTGAAGTTCGGTAACTCTTTTTGTATAGAATATACTTGCTGTCAATGAGGAAACGTAAGAAAATATGGAACTATATAATGTCCAAGGGTAAATATCTGAACAATTAATAACTTCCATTGATAAAACCCCTGTGAAAGATTAATTATCAACTCCGTTTTGAGACCTTTTCTTGTCACATTTATAACTCACATTATAATATTTCAGTAACATAATAGAAAAATTCGACAGGATTATTTCTTACAAATGGTTTGGGATTTTGAAGAAGATATCAGTTTGACATTCTTTCTACATACTGTCAATTATTGCAATGCTGAAGTTAACCACGAGGCCACGTGATGTAACAATATAACTTTAAATCACACTCGAAACAATAGCTAAATTATGTTTTGATATCGCTAGTTTGTTTTAATAATGATATACCGGTAATACATGACAAGGTTATAGTATTAGCTTATTGTTCAGAGTCCGCAGTAAAGTTATGCGTATCAATGAAGAAGCTGATTTTAATATAGTCCTGTTAAAAGATGAATTCAAAAGGTTACAAAACTTTGCTACTAGAAATAGTTATATTTAATATTTTTTAACATATATAATCTTACATTTGACATATAAAATCTTCCGTATGCAAGCGGATTAGTGCCGAGTTTGCTGGTCTTTGTGTTTTACACTTTATAAGCGGGTGATCTGCATTTTAATAAAATCTGGACCCGTGACCTGTGACCTGGCTGACCTGCGGTTTAGACCAACCGTAAATGCTCTTGTATTCTTCATGATTCCATCTGCTAAATATGTTTTTAATGTTTTCTGCTACATATGTTTTTAAAACTCATTTCATCATAATAAAATAACGTTGCCGTAGCCGTTACGTAGCCAATCAGATTTTATAAAGTAATTGTAAACCAAATATATTTACGTAAATTCAGAAAATGAAACAACAGAAAAATAATTAGAGGTGTCGAGAGTTTCATAGCGTGCTGAAAATAAGTTCCAAAGTTTACACACTTTGTTCATGGTAGACAAATGGCACTCCTTTATGAATTACTAAACGCAGGCTTGCCTCGAAGAAGACTAATTTGCCTCAACATTAAATATTTGGTTTTTATTTAACAAAAACGTTTTAGGAACTTCCATGTCGTAACGTACGAGAAAGTAAAGTCGTGTTTATAAATGAAAAATATCAACATGTCAAAATATCAAAATATCAAACTCTACTTACCATTTTTATCACCCAAAATAACTCATCATGGCTTTTGCAGGTTAGGTAAAACTTTGCTTGAAACAAAAATTGTAGAGAATGTGTAGAGTTATACATCATAATATACAGGCTCTGATAAAATATTGTTACATTAGCAGCCAATCCTTTTTAATTAAAAATAGTTTTTCTTTATTTTTAATCGTGGCAAGGCTGTCCACATTTCTTAATAATCTCAAGGCTAATCACACTCTGAATTTTTTCCTATGTGGGCAGGTGCACTTGAAACTTTATCAATCAATAGGAATTTACCATAGCACAATTTCCAACACGTTCAATTCACGTGCAGAAATTTTGATTATTAATATTTTATGCAGTGGAGATTAGCCTCGATTACGTATTGGTTAATTACTGTATGCATCAAAAGAGCACAATACTCGCGTATTTTAACTCGCGTGAAAAACTTATATCTCTGCATAATGACGGGTATTCTGTTAGCCAATACGTTTCCGAACTCCGTCTGCAATGCCAGGGCTTCTTTGCTCTGGCGATCAGGGTATAATAAAGAGAGAAAGAGCCATGTGAACGAGGTTGGGGTATTACAACACTAATGTAGGGGTTTTTAAGAGTAAACGAATAGTTCACAGTAATGATAATACTTTAATTCATTAGTTTAACAGTAGAAAATTAAATGATTTTACATTAAAACGATATGTACAAAACACTGTATCTTATTGTCAGTATTTTTACGTATTTTTAAGAATTGCGACAAAATTAATAAACTACGACAAAAGCAGTTATTTGATTTAAACTTACAGGAAGATCTGAAGAATGAGGCTTTTCTAGATAAATATCGTAATAAAAATATGAAAAATAATGGAAGCCTCTCAGCATACCACTTCCCATACCTTTTTGAAACCTTTCCATTAAAAAACGTGTTGAAAGTCCTCAAAATTTCCTTCGAACAACAATTGATCATATTTAAACATTAATACCACAGGAGTCAGTGGCTCCCAGCACAGTAACGAAGGGTTATGAGCATGAGTATCAGTTATAATACTGATAAGCATTTAAAACAAAATTAAGATTAATTATATGTCATATTGACGACGTGTTTCAGAATAAAACCTGCGTCATATAATAAAGACGCATATTTAAAGATTACGTCTTGAGCGTGTTTATGTTATGCAAACTCCATATTGACAAGACCAATAAGGAATCTTCTTAAATCGATAAACATAAAAATTTGCACAATTTCTAATCTCTACTTCACCGTGATCATCAGCACAGTAGAACGTATAATATCTAATATGCCTTAGAACGACGCTATCCTCTACAGTTGGATGCGAACCAAGCAACCAACCAGGGCTTCTTGTACCACACCGATTTCCACTATTTGTGCAGAGAGGATACAATTGACCATTGAATCTATGCCATCCATGTTTCAAAAATGTTGCATCGCATGATGTAGAGTTATCTTGAACTGTTGAAGATGAAGATAATTTTCTCCATCCTTCTATATGACTGGTGTAGTTGTTACATTCAACGATGGAAGAAACTGTAAACAAAGAAATAGATTGCGATTACCCTATGAGAGAAGTCCATTTTTAACACCTGAACATGTAGATCCTATGAAGCCATATGCTAAAGGATTACCGGAACCGTGTTGTTGCTTAGGAACATATATCATCTGGTATATATAAACATATAAAAATGTGGAAACAAATAAAATATCAGCGGTATGAAAAAATAAAAACATGGAATTGAAATTCCCCCATGAAGATTTAAATTTATTTATTAATGCAGTGTAAAAGTGAAACTATGGTTTCAGACTACACCAACAAAAAGTTACGACTGTTATCACGAACTACCTGCATAACTCCTCTCAAGGTTAAACTGCGTTTATACAACCATGAGCAAAAAGTTAGACATTTTCTAAATATTTTGGAAATTTCTACACCACAAGTAAAAGTAAAGTAGATCAAATAGACTGTCGAAGTAAATTTGAATTTTTTACTTGCTCATTCCGAAATTATTACAAGGTCAAATTTTGATTTTTTGCACCAATTATTTGTCTGTCATTCTTTTGCTACTTCTACAATCGTAGGCGTAAATAATGAGAATTTCGTGAATTTTGACGAAATTGCGACACCACAAGCAAAAGAAAAAGTCCAATAATGACTAGAAGAAGTTTGCGATACGATATTTATCCAAGAGACTTAGGACTTCGGATCTTAGTTCTTAGTGTTTTTTTCAATTTGATGAATTTTGCATGTGGCAGCCCAGTACCCAGGCTTTTCCAAAAAAAAGTTTTCTTTGAGCATCGAAAAAACAGGATTTTCGGAAAAGTTGAAAACATGTTGTAGCTTACACTGTATATATTGTCATATTTTCTTGATAAAGAATTCTGATACTACTAACATAAGACATTATGGACTATTTTACTTACTGTCAATTTCACATCGCAATCCATAAAACCCATTTGGACATATACATGAAAAGGTTGTATTACTACTCCCTGCAGAATTCATCGAACAAGTTCCATTATTTTGACAATAATGAGCACAGGAGCGATTCAACAAATCAGCATCTTAAGATAAAGAAATATTACATTTAGTTTTTTAATGTCATGAGAGAGCTTTATAACATATCTATATAATTACGAATATACAAGCGAGCAATAAATTCAACTAATAAAATACTGTAATATATTCTACCACTGGGAATATTTCAATGATTTAAATAATCAGAAAACTAAGGTGGAAGGGAGGGGAGGGCTAATAGAGGGACCTTGATGTACATCTTCAATGTATTTTTTACAAACAAGAAACTAATAGTGCTTCCAGTTTTGAAAAGATGGTTACCAAAGGAAGTGTATAGAATATAGAAAATTTCCACAACTGACAAATTGAAAAGTATCCATCTTCTGTAATTTTTGTACATTACATTGGTGAAGATAGAAAATTAGAAGTGCACCCGTTTCACCAGGAAGCAGCAAATATACAACGCGTGCTCATCTAAACACTTCCTGTAATGAATAAATACCTTTTTCACAATGTATACCATGACACGAACCACAATGAACATCGTCCCAACCAGTCAGGGAACCACTTCCATCTACTACAGCACAATCATGTGATGAGCCTCCATTTGGTTGTCCTGAAATCCATTTACGATACGTTGAAGTGGAACCACTCTCCCATATCCAATTACCGTCGTTTGTTTTATCATTCAGACCAATCCAAGTTTGACTGAGTATTGAATTTTGTTCAAGAAAATATGATTCACTTGGGCTTTCCACAGTTGGTAATGTTGCATCTTTTTCAGCGCATTGTTGTATTGCATTGTTGTAAGTATTGCAACCACTACTGACAATTTTATAACAACTATCACTTATATATTCCCAACCGTCTTCGCAAAGTTCTAAAAATGAATGAAAATAATTTTTCTTTAACTTCTAATAGTTTAACAGGTAAAAGATAAAAGTTATAATTTTGAACTTTTATATTATTGCGATAAGATTTCTATGTTTTGGGAATTTTATAGTATAATATATTCTCATATAATTCCATATCCCAAGCTTTCGTTAGACCAAAATGGTTTTGATAGATATCTAATATATAAGATGAGAAATGAACCAACTTGACCAAAATGTGAGAATTTTTCCATAACTCTAAGAAATTCAAAGTTGTTATTGCTGTGCAGAAAGGTTGCACTGCAAAAATATGGCCAATATGTTTATGGTAAAAATGCGGCTACAGTCGATGCATTGCTAAAACAGAAATCTGACTAAACTATTTCCATTTTATGGCGCAATTTGTCACAACCTCTATTTATAGAAGAATAAGAATTGAGTATAAAACTTACCTGGTAATACCATGTATGATAATCTTACTTCTTCTGTATATGTATTGGTTCGGATTGATTTATAGCAAATTTTAAAGTGTGTTTGATCAGCATACTGAAATCATTAATAACAAGAAATTTTACTATTTACAAATTAAAGATAAAATGCAAGTGTTTATTAAAAATACTAGTATGTTTTAAAAAGAGTTTTAAAGATAAATTGAGCACTCAACATATATTTCATCAGCATACGTTTACATATGCAAGCATAATTCAGCATACTATCTATTAAGGAAGTGTATTCAGAGTGAAAAGCATCAAAAGTGTAAAAATATTGTGTTTATTGTGCATTTCCCCTCATATTTTGCTCTTGTATCTATCATTCTTCTTTTAAATCCTCATTCTAAACCTTCCTATTAACATTCCTATTCTATCAAATATTGATCATGGTTCGCTTTTTTATAAATGTGTTCTAGCATGCTTTGCCCTGGAACATACACCATACACAAAGACACTCCATGATCAGGCAATTTGTTGTCTTAACCCTATGCATACCAGGCTCTTTCGGGCTGCCCAGAACTAGTAGGGGGTTGGGAGGGTTGGGGGGGGGGGGTTGGCTAAAGGGCCGCCTCAACAACTTTTGATAGATATGTACTTGTGTCATGAAACTTCATTGTATGTTATGGTGAGTTCAGATATTTAGTGACAACATTATTTTTGCTGATGCGAGATTTTTTATTTAGGTACAAAAATATCATGTATAAGTATATCTCATTAATTATTCATAAAGTAACTCATTTTGAGGATTGCAACTGATATTTTCTTTTCCTCTTTTATTTATCTTTCCAATGATCTATCACACATTCTAAGTTAGTGAGATTAATATTTTTTGGTCAATTTTTGGGTAATACCACCTGTTGAAAAATGGAAAATATAGTCCAAATGGGACCGAATATCTGAACACATGAATACATGAATAAAATCATAAATCACATACCTCAATCCATGCTGTTACACCATTAGGGGAGAATGTGGATGAGGAAGAATAGTTTGGTAATGTAGCTGTTACCAGCACTGTTGGATTTGGTAGCGATGGGAAGTGCGTATTGTAGGGTAACGTCTGAAAATATCCAGAAATTGTAAATAGAACAAAAGGTAAAATAATACATTTGGATATTAAACATACAAATATTTGGATGCTGGTTGATTCTTTTTGTTTTGAAATCCTCACTTTAATAACGAAAGAATGAATGTTAACTTTTCGCAGTAAAAATAAAATGCAATATATCTACGACAATGGATCAAAATAAGTTTATCAAACAAATCCACGTTTTTTAAAACTTTTGACTTGAACAATTTCCTGTGTATGAAAGAATTTTACCTTGCATACAGCTGGAATAGCATCTCCCTCAGAATGGTAACGTCTTGGAAAATTAACTACGTTGTTCTCTGTTATTGTTATTGAACTTTCATCAGCAACAGCTAACCAATGCTACAAATTATTATGCAATTTAAAATAATACACATGATTCCTTCATATTAGTAATTTCAAATATTTTGGATGACATACACTCACATTTTGAAATGAATTTTTTTCGTCATTTAAATGATCCTTTTAAAATGATCGTGTATTTCAGCCTTAATGCATAGTTTTTAAAGTTTAAATATATAGTAAATAACGAAAGTCAGTGTACAGGCAAACTTCGGAGCGAAGTCCAAGAGTGCAGGACAGCTGTTTCGACCGTATTTCGTCTCATCAGCTGCGCAAACCCGATGAATTTAATTTGATGACGATGGAAAGTCATCAAATTTGCTTTTTTATTTCTAATATATCTTAGTTAGCTTTGAGATGAACTGGATATAACTACAGATGGACATTTTGGGAATATATTTCTCAAGAAATATTTAGGTGACATAGGATATATAGCTTGAATATAGCCTGCCTATATATTCAAAAATTACATAGATTATTAGCTCTTGTATAGCCTTGTTGAGACTTGGAGTAGTAAAAATAACATATAAAATCATTGCCAACAAATTTCTAAAACACATTCTAGAACTAATTATACACTCTTAGCTGTCATATAACAAAACATATATCACAGTAATTTGTTTGAAACAAAAATACTCACAACTCTGATTCCTTCATGTTTCCCATCAAAATTCTGAAACTCACGAACACAGATTTTGTCATATCTTTCAACCCAAGCTGTCATCGCATTTTCGAATGTTCTTGTTGTTGTATGTTCAATAGAAATGTATACTTTTCCTCTGTAATTATTCTAAACAAAATAAAAGTATTTGATTCCTCAAATTATCAGAAATGTTAATCTGACAGAAGGATTTGGATTTCATGATGCAACAAAGAATGTCACTAAAATAAACGGTTATACAATCAAAAAAGTTATTTTTACGAATTGTTTCCACAGCGTGAAATACTACCGAATACGATCCCGTATATTCCCGTATACGGACAGCGTATTGCCTTATAAGGCCATGCACAGTCCGTATGCGGGAATATACTAGACCGTATTCCGTAGTATTTCACGCTATGTTGGCTAGATGAATCAGAGAAAATAGAATCACTAATATTATATTGTAAAATCCAAACGTGGAGCAGAACGTGTTGTTACAAAAAATTTATTAGTGGTATTATTTTACTGGCTGCCACATTTTCGCACAAATTTCCTTAAATTCAAAGATAATCGGATAACAAAATCAATCAATCAATCAATTCTAACCAGTAGTGTGATACCTGAAATCTGACACATTTACTTCCAGTATACCAAGTACCCATGTTGATGATTCCTGTATTAAGAAATCTACTTTGTTTTACAAAACCATCTTGGTAAACAAACCAATAAACACTTGGATTTTTATCAAAACCACCAAAGAAATGTCGACCAGCAACTAATAAACATGCCTTAAAGCCATTTACTGTGACTTGCTCACTCCAAACTGCAGTTGCATCGTGTGTGATATTTCTGCTCTCAGCGCTGTTCCAAGATACAGATAACTGAACATGTAATTCGTGGGATGGATGAAAGTTGTTTCTATTCAATGATATATACTTGCAAAACGCCACTGGTATTCCCGGAACGGTAATTACCTGAGTTACTCCACTTTGTTGTGGAAATCCTAAAGAGACGAATATGAAAGATAATGATAATAAACTTCAGCATCTCATGAATAAGATTTTCTCTGTAAATATACATACTAAGAGGATATAGAAAAATCTCTCTCTTCCTCAGATATACTTCAACCTGTTGTAAAATTATGCACTTTATGCTATCATAAATAAAATAAATTATGACTTCTGAATGAACAGTCTATTTTACTCTTGCTGGAGGGCATAGATGAATTCTAAGTTGCAATAGTACTGAAATAGATGTCAAGTTAGACGTTGTTGAAAGATAAAACAAACTGTAATAAGTAATAGTTACCAGCTGTAATGCATTGTTCAATATAAGATTGATTAATCACTGTGGTAGAGAAACTTTTGTGCAATACTCGAAAATCTCTCTTCTACTTGGATTATCTGTAATTTTTCAAACACTGAACATAACCATCTTGAAATGAAACTAAGGCTACACCACATTTTCAATATTAGAAGCCTCGAAGTCCCGGAGAGCGGTTAATTAATTGGTCTATGTTCACACTGTTTTTATTGAGAATACTTTATATCTGCAATTTCTGATTATAGATTGAAGAATGACTACCAGTAAAAAAATAATTAATAACTTTATTTTGAATAATAGTGAAAAAACTTACTTTCACACTTTCCTTCATGAGCTTGAGAAACATTACTTTTTGTTTGGTTACCATTTTGTAAACAATGTAGTCTATCTATATCACATTGACTTGTGTAAGAATCAAAATCGTTCCCACAGAAAACGTTGCCTGTTAAATTACTGCAAGAAGATATACAACCACAAAATGCTTCCTGTCTGTAGTCTAATTTGCATTCCAGATGACTTGGACAATGGTGATAGGTGCATTTACTAACTTCTCCTTGAACTATATAGCTAACAGCCATTGATTGCCTTGAAAAACATTTTACACATAACTCCACATAATTCAGTCCAATTGCTCTTATCCAAGAAATTAGCGAGTCTCTTCGTTCTTGACTAAAAACTTCCATAGGTGAAACAAAAACAGATGGTATTTTTTTATATGAGTATTTCAGTATTATACGAGAGCAATCAGAGGTACGATTTTGATTAAAAATGTAGCTTCCTTGTTCTTTGAATTGATCCGTGTTATTTGCTACTGCAAGATAATGTATAGTTACATTTCTTGAACCACCAAAACTATATACTTCTTTGTAGCAAACTCCAAATCCATGGCGAGTTACATTACTAAGCCAAGCATGCGTATGTCGAACAACTTCATAAGATTCAGTTCCAATGTCTACCGTGAGTTTTACAGATGGTGTCTGCTTCATAGGTGTATCAAAATATTTATATGTGCATAAGGTTTCGAACATAAATTCTGAAGTATTGATTTTGCCATATTGAAAACTAGCATTTTGATGTGTGTTTTCTAATACTGTGATGAATTGTAAGTTATTAAGGTTAATGCGATTCTTTAGTGTGGAAAATATTGAGAATAGGTGATTATTACTCTTTGCGCTTTTCAAATGTGTTGCGAAAAAAGAAGAATGAATGATCTCAAGCGCAGTATATGCAATGGAACCGGTTTGCCCGGAATTTATGAATTGTTTGTTAAAATTGTTTTCATTAAAAGTAGGGCGAACATTTACTGATGACTTCCAGAAAAATACACCAGTTACAGGCTTAAAGCAATCAGAGCTAGTAAGCTTGTAAACATGGCGACCAGAAATACCAACATTTGATGTTGCTGTTAAGCTTTGTGCATTATTAGTTGATGCAAAAGTTCTGTAGTTGCAAGTTGTTTCTGTGAATCCAGTGGTAACAGAACCAGAATAATCTAATCGTTGATAATTGACGATTCCATAGGATATATTATTATTGCTTGCAATAACAAGTTGAAAAGTCTGACGTTGACTATTACTGGAATATCTTCGTACATTTATGTAACTAATTACGAGTGCTGTTTTGGAAATAAAATTTTGGACACCAAGCCTACGTACATCATGGTTAGCTTTTGAAAGCACTTTTATATCATTTGTTTGTCTGTAAAATATATCATTAGACTGGGAACTTCTTGTAATTAAATCAACAGCAAACAATGCCATGCATGTAGAGGCAGATGGAATTGAATAACAGGAAGTTGACCTACCAAATGATACCCAACCATTTACAGAAATCTGAAAGAAGACAAAAACATTGATTTTCACATATCAAACAACAGGTTGTAGGAAAGTAGGTACTTTTGATGAATAAACAATTTAAAAATTTGACAAAAGTTTTTTATCAGTTGATTTATATAGCATGGATTGCTAATTTATATCTATTATTACTTTCTATTTGTATAATTAGTTACATTCAATTTAATAGGCATAGTAGAAATTAATCACTCACGTAAATTGCATATTTAATTATAGAAAAAAGAGGCATGGGTTGACTTAATTGAAAACGTCTGTCATAATCATCACCATATGGCAGTTTAAAGTCACCATTGCTAACACCATACGGATATAACACTAAATCAAGAAAATATCAATTTTAGATAAAATTCATACCATTTACTACGATTTTTTAGTTCTTTTGACGAGAATTTTGTATAAAAACAAAAGGAGGAATAGTGAGATTTCTCAAATTCAAAATATAAATATTACCTGCAATCTCAAATAAAGTATCAAATTGAAAGTATTGGAATTAATATAATACTTTCCATCAACTTATCTGTAAGCTACCAATACCATATTTTCTATTGAACGACACTTTGAAAATTATTTGATATCTACTACTTTAAAAACAAATAACACACATTAGTAAGACAACAGTAACTTACATGTATCTGACATATCTGGGGTTGTAGTTAATATAGGCGCTGTTGTTGTGTGTGTTACATCTAAAGGAAAAATAAGCTATTGTACACATTGCTGATAGAAGCATGGTGCTACAGCTATAGCCAAGTAAGATTATATTTTTGATATTTTAAAATTTATGCATTATAATTCAACCCCATTGCAAAGCAACTTCTTTCTAACCAGCTTTAAAAAAAGTATAAAAGTACAAAAAGTAAAATGTGTTTGTGTATATTGTTCAAAACGTGGTAAAAACGGTAATTTGTTATTAAAAAACCTTGCATAAACTTTTGCAACAATTACGTGTGAAATATTGTTAAATATTTTGATGAGCCCAGAGAAACAAAATACTTTGAAATCAGAAACCACTTAGTAGAAGAGAAGTAGTGAGTAACGTATTACAGTAGAATACCCCAAACTCGTCCCCAGCGCTTCTTCTCTCTTGATGTTTTAAATTGGCAAGAAAAGAGAGAAAGAAGGCACTGGGATTGGTCAAGCTCTTTTGTCATTTGATTGGTTTATCGAAATCGCGCATAATTTTAGTTGCACGCTTTATTTTAATTATATTTATCAGCACACTTTA
>JAUELI010165230.1:0-11720 GCA_031471325.1 Catablema vesicarium
CTTTTCGAGAAAATAATTGGAAATTTATATACATACTGTTGAATAGAGAAGTTATTTAGCTTTCAGAATATATATAGATTTATATGACAAAACAAAACAAATCAAAAGTTATTGACGATTTTCTGAACCCTACTCTGTGGGTTTGGTGTATCCTTAAAGTCGGTCTCTCTTTTTTTCCGGTGCCGTGAATTTTCCGTGCCGTAATTAAAGGTGGTTTTACACTTGACCAATTTTTTTTCTGCACCGTAAAGAAAATTTTAGACTCGACCGACTTTTTTAAAGTCTATAATTTTAGCCGCTTGTAGTCCATCCGTCTTAATAACGGAATTTTTCTTGCTGCTTAATTTGTTTGTTGTTTGAATTTTGAAACAAAAAATGATTAGTCGAGACAATATATGTTAACATTTTTTAAATAAATTTTTATTAATATAAATTTTTTTTAAACCACAAGTAAAACAAATGTATAATTTCGCAAAAACTTGCCGATAGACAAATAGACAGATAGATAGCGTTCCGTTTCAACAAATCACACTTCCCTTCGTCAAGGTGTGATTTAATAAGTGATATAAAACAGTGTTGGTTGTATTCTATGTGTAAAGCCTTGTATCAGTATTCTGATAATAAGAATATAAATTGTTGGTGCTAAGTTGTGAAAACGTAGTGCTAGTGGAAAGTAGATTGAGAGAATGTATATGCGAAACTATACTAATAGGTAAGATAGACCTGCAGGTAAGAATTAATTGTATGTGACCGCGCTGTGCGGTGGAATAAAAGAATAAACTGAAATAAATATTTATATTAAATTTTTGCTGTGATCTTCTAGAAAGACATGTTCACATCAAGTTAACCCTATTAATACTGCGCTTTTTAGGGGCTCCGTAGTACTGGAGGGTGTGTGAGTTTTCCTAAATATATACTGCTGGGATCATTTTCCAAAAAAAATAATTTCGGTTTGGGGGTCGGTGGTACCCGGTGCATCTATATGCTAGAAAATGTATTACTGAAAAAGAATTTTAAGTACCTCTTTGTTCGGGAAAAATACATTTCTTAGGTTTCCAGAAAAGTCGCATGAGTTGCCTGACTACATATGAGCAAGATACATGCTAACCCATGGATTGGGCAATATACCTCTGCTGGATCACCCTGAAACACAGCAGATGTATCAGTACCTTGACCTAAGATCATGGGCACAGAAATAGTAGGCAAATGAATTTTGGTGCGAAAAACGAAATTTAAACTTATAACAAAAGTGGAAACTTTAAAAAAACAAAACGAGCAAACTTGGAAAAACTTGGAGAACATCCTGAGATATAAATCTCTAAAAAAATTGAAATAAAAATTTCTGGAGGTAAAAAGATCTAGGAACGGAAAGTTATTTTTGGGACTTAACTTACTTGTATTCTACAGTATTCGAAATTACCTTCATATCTATGAATGTTAAGAATGTTGAGCAAAATGTAATCCATGGGTCATACTTAGATGACATTGAAGAGATTTTTTTGTTTAGACTATTGGTGTAGAAAAGCTGACACAATTTTAGAAAGTTGAAATTGCTTTCAAAATTTTGGATCTATAGTTTTTTATCAGTTTACATTATCAGATTTTGTCTGACAAAACAGATACAATCATTTTCATAGCTGATTCTGTGTAAAAAAATTCAGCTTGTTACGATGCTTCTACCGATAGTTACAGCATTGTCAGCAAAAAAATGAGTGCCCTGCGAGCCAACAATGCACCATTTTGTCTTTGTTATGTCTTTATACTGTCAATATTTGGAAAGGTTAGCATTGTTATTGTCTGTGAATTATCCTTGGAGAAAAATGTTGGTATTTTACTATAGTACTTATGATGTCATCCAAGATGTATAAAATACAGACCAGCATATTTAACAGACTCAACTTTAAATTAAGATATCTCAAGAATAGAAAGAGATTTTCCGAAAATTTAAAAGCCAGTTTTAATCATTTTGAAAGCTCTTTTATATTCATAAATATTATGTTCAATCATAGGATCCCTTCATCAATACCGCATTAAGTAATGTGAATAATATAGTTATATGACAAAAAACAACATACAAAAGTAATATGAAAATACTGGAATGAAGAATTATAATATGTAAATAATTTTTTTACTTTTACAATTTTATGAGATCGTAATTTAACATTCTTTACTGAGACTTAAATTTCTCAAATAAACGAGTAGAAATATAGAATAGTGTTTGAGCTTTTACAAATTTCCGCTATTATAATCCTTTATTAGTTAGGTCTCATACCTCCTGTGATTTCTTGGTTTTAACATTAAATATCTCCTAAGTCAATACAATGTTGGGGGCAAGACATCTTGTTAACATAAAATTGCGTATTTGACATAACAATGTGTATTTAACATTAGGAATATTGTAATGCAAAGAAACAGCTTTTCGTTTTTTGGAGATTAGAACTTCAACTTTTATCGAAATTTAGACACTACATCAAAAATATTAGTTAAAATACAACTGTGAAGTTAGATTACGAAAATCATTATAAATTGCTAAAAAAGTCGATTTAACAGTTTTACATTTGACGATCTCCAAGTCCCCTCAATTTCATTTTTTCAACACAATTTTTGTGCTATTGTATCTGGTAGACGTATATTTAAAAAAATGGCTTCAGTTTTTCGATTTTTGCTTTTATTCTGAAAATATCACTAATTAAGCAAAAGAAAATATTAAAATGCATAATCTGGTCTGCATTTTTGTTGATATTTTAGGATCAAAGTCGGAAATCAAAAAAATGAGTAAAAAAATTTTGTTCGCGAGATGTTACTCTTTCCAAAAATACCAAATTTAATTATTTCCGATAAAACTGAGGAGACTTGGAGCTCGTCAGAGTTCAAAAATATTTTTTAAGATGAACCTCCTAAAAAACAGTTTCAAAGTTTGGTTTGTTTAGTTAAACTAAACAATTAATTAATCAGTAATTATTATTCAGAAAATTAATTGAATTTTTTTAATTTTCTTTCGATATTTGAATTCTATGTAAAAGAATGGTCTGAATGGTTGCATAAAAAAAAAGTAAAAAATTGTGATTTCTTTGCTTTACCACAGTGTGAAATACTACAAATACGGTCCCGTATTTGACAGTATTTCACGCTTTGACACAATCCAAAGGATGTCTTATCGTGATAATAGAGTTATACGTAAAACATATATACAACAGGCTTCCATAATATACACAAAATGTGATATTTTCTCTGCTTTGAATTTCCCATATCGAGTTTCGAAAGAAGTATTTATGAACAGAAATTCTTGCAGCTAAAGGCCGAATATAAGAGATAAAAGAGTTAATAAACTTCATGGAGGATTCAATTTTGAGTACAGATTCACGGTATGTCTCTCTCCTCTATATTTTATATTTACAGTTATATCTGGACTTGCAGCTAAGTTCTGGGCAACATGCAAAATGACGATTGTTGTAAATTCATTCAAATTAATAATAAGTACTTATACTATCCCAGTGGGCAAAAACCTGTTCAAAGTCTGCAAAATAACCTTAGAACAACGCTCGACCAAACGCTGTTGTAATGTTATTTTGTGGACTTTGAACAGGTTTTTGTACACTGGGATTGCTCATTTATACAAGTTACAAGTATTTCGTATAAATAATTACTCTCAATTACATTTACGGCAGCAAATATCACCAAACGTTGTTCTAAAGTTATTTTGCGGACAGTCCAAATACGGTGCTACATGGGCTTTATATCGGCATGTATACGCAACGATTTTGCGCAGTGTATCTCGTCAGGAAACCTTGAATTCTCCAGTATTTGTATATTTTAAATTAAACTTTCCCAGTTAACATGGGCGACATATCATCCATTTCTATTCTTGTTTGCATTTTATTTACATTGATTCTATCTTTGTAATGTGAATTGAAACCATTAGATGATTTTTGAGTTACTTCATTTCGTTTTGCTAAAGAAAATCTTTCTGTTGACCTAGTTCGAGCGCGAGGTCTTCTAAACTGATCTTTATATTTTTTAAATACGTTTCCACCGACTATATAAACAAACCATAACATTACACCACGCATGCTTCTTAATACGGAATACATAAATCCGAAAGCCGAATTGAATTTCAACTCATTTTCGTTTGGATTAGTTATTTGAATAAATCCAATACATTCAGTGATTCCAAGAATAACAACTAATTTCAATGCTATTTTTATCGTATTCGCAGTTGACCATTTATTTTGCAACAACTTAGCATTTTTTTCACGTTCATTATGAATTTTCCAAATTGTATATACCAGTGACAACAAAGTAATGATAAATATTGTGGCAATAGGAATAACATACGATCCAATTCTCGCTGCAAGGGAATTTATCCAGCAAATTCCATTCTTGCCATAATCAACCCTTAATGATGAAAATTCATCAAGTATTACCGAAGTACCAACAATTATGGTTGGTAAGGAAACAGCAAAAAGACAACGTAACTTTAATTTCTTCATGTCTCTTTCACGAAATGATACAGACATTGAGCGAAATTTTGACACTAAATCAATAGCAATTATCAATGACCACATAAATGCAGTAAGAACTGACCAATGAATTACAACAGCAATTGTTTTGCAGATAGTACTGTTTCCATTTTCCTGTGTAGCTATCAAAAAGAAACAGTCACTGATCAAAAAAGACACGCTCATTAAAAGAATATTCATTCCTGGAATTGTTCTTAGTTCTTTTAAAATTATGAATGTTGCAATGATCCAGATATAGCAAATTATACTGCAAGTTACCAATGCTATAGATACATAGTATTCAACTATATGGAGTCTTTTCATCCAAGCAGGTTGTATTGAAACATCTGTGTGAAATGGTCCTTTAATACATACTCCAAAACCACTCCTTAATGGAATAAATTCCTTCCGACTATATATATGCTTTTGTGTGTTTATAAAATGTGTTAATTCATTACTATCATTGGCTATAGAATAATTTGTAGATATGGTTTTTAGTGGGCAATCGGAATGCAAATGCAGTATTTCACAACTGCTAACGTATTTAGATATGATTCCTGGATAAAAACTTATCCACAAGTTTCTCATCGATTGTGATATTGACATATTTGATTTTATGATTGGTTTGGCATTGCATAATCTATCAAACTCCAAATAATCTTTTTTAAATAAATTTGTTTTTGCACACAGTAGTAGATTTTCTTCATTTTGAATAGAGCGAGATACATCAAACCCATATAATTCAGTTATTGTTACTTTGCTGGAGCTTGCAATAATATTTGAAATATGCTTCCAGAATATGTGAGACATTGAAGATGACAAGTAAGAGATAAGATTTTCAAGCATCGCCAGTGTCATACTTCCATTTAAGACATAAATGTCTGATACATTGTTTTGATGGTAATGCTTGAATTTGATAGTAGTATTCAGTGCTACTTGTAGGTGATGGAATGTGGTTGGAAATTTAAGGTCCGTGTTAATGGTTATGTAAAGTTTTACATTATCGGAAAACATACAATTCATAAAGGTTGGAATCGTGACGCTTTTCTTTCGAGTAAATGTGGCATTCATAAAATATGGTTTTAACAGAACGTTACTTGAAGTATAAATGATATCATTCACACATCTTAATCCATTTGGGCGATAGTTTGGGGGACAAGTAAATGTCACACATTTGGATGATTGAATATCGAAAATTGAACCTGTTTTACAATTAATATTTTTAGTTCCAAAACCAGGAATGGTGATTGTTGATCCACCAGAAAAATTGATCAACATCGACCATCTATAGATGGTTGGTGGGACTAACACTGACCAACATTGAGAACCGATGGGGCATCCATGTTTGTCACAATATTTCCAAGCTATTTCGGATGTGGAAATGTTTTCATTGTTACATTTCCAGCAATGGTAATTTTGGTAACCTTCTACAGGAGCATGATAAGATTTACATAGATCATGATATTTACTTTCACGATTACAACTGGATTTAAACGCCCTCTGATATTTACATATAGGGCTGTAATACCCACTTCCAATTAAATTTAATTTGAAGAGACATCCTCGTAAATGTTTTTGCAAATTCATCCCTCCTCGTGTATTATTGTACATGTTTTTCATGGATTTGTAATCCATCCCTTCACAATCTATGGTTATATTAACGAGTTGAAAATCTCTGATATTGTTACACTTTGCACAGAACGTGTTTGCATACACTAAGTTGTCAGATCCTAAAGCTGGAATGTTATTTGTCCCTGGATAAAGACACATTTTAACACCTATCAAATTACTATTGTTAGAACAAGATTTAATCATAATTCTTCTTTGACTATCATGTCCTAACGAACCGGCATTAGGAAATACTTCTTCGCAACTAAATTGTTTCTCATGTTTTATCTTATCCAAAAATAGTTGTAGATACGCTTTTAAATTAATTGGATTTTTACCATTCCAAAATTTATTGATGCAGCAACTTCGTGTTTTGACACAGTCATCATCACACCTACAGCATGGTTCTCTTCCGCTGTTACACAAATACTGCTCCAGTCCATCATTAAAACCAAATTTATAATTTTCGGATACTTCAAAGAACTGTCTAATTGGAAAAGTTTGATTGACATGTTTAATTTTTAGTTTTCCTTCCGTTACTAGTAATTTGAAATGCGTTAACAACTTAGATGATTCTCTTCCATGAGGCAAATAACAATGTTGTCTTTCACAATTATTAATATCGCAACTTTTCGATAGCAGATTATCCTGGATATATACTATAAATGTTATATTGCCAAAAGTAATCATTTTCGTTCTCTGCATGCATTTGAAGCAATGGTAATTTCTATAAACAGTAACTCCATCAGACACTGGCGCAGAATATGCATTACACAGATCATAATATTTATTCTCCTTTTGATCACATGCTGTTGTTTTTTCACATTCTTTAATTCTGTAATTCTCTGCATTATTTGGTTTGTTGGAATGGAATCGACACATCCCCAGATTATTCAAAGTTGCTATGGTAACGTTACTTACTTCAAGTTTTTTTATATTTTCGCATTTCCCTTCAATCTCCATGTATGTAAAGTTTTCAATGGAATTACACTCGGCACAATATTTGTTCCGATATACATTATTATCGGATCCAATAACAGGTACAACGAAATCAATTTCGGATTCATCTGAGAAACTAGTCGAGCAGGCATCGATACTACTTTGGTTAGATTTATCAGTACACGATTTAATCATGTAAAGTGATTGTGTAGCATGTTTAAGATTTGGTAATATGCTTTCACATGAAACAGGTTTGTATTGTTTTGATCTGTTAATAACTCTCTGTGTTTGTTCTTCTATACTAGAGCTTTCATGCCATTCATCATCAATACAACACGTTTGAAATCTTGTACAGTTACTATCACAGTCACAGCAACTGGAACCTTTCATTTTTATCCTATTACATATATACCTGTCAAATGGAACATCTGAAGTGAAGTCTTTGGTATCGACAAACTTTTCATAATTGTTCACAAGGAAATTTCTACTAAAAAATGTTATTGTTTCGTTCAAAAATAAATCATTACTAACAAATGTTATTGTTAGAATCCAATATAAAATAACATATATTAAAAACATTATTTTCAAGTGTGTTGTCTACTAATTTTCTAATCGTCCTGACAGAGTGTACTCCTTTTTTCGGCAAGTAAAGAAAGTATATAAAAGATCAAAAAAATTATTTGTTTACACCATGTGTTTTAAAATGACACATTTTTTACTATTTTTACTATTCTTAACAGCATTATTATTATTAACTCAAATCTAAATCGGGAGCAGTTAATTCATTTTAAACTGGTTTCTACTTACTAGATATAGAACAAAACGTTAAAAAAAGTTCGAAAAGCAATTTTCAATTCAAAGGTTATCATTGTCAAGTTGAGTTAGGTAATATATGGACATTCTTAAAAAAGTTTAATTATTCTGATTATCTGGTATTCCTGAAATTATTTGATTATTTAGTTCAGAATCTTTGTTAAAGTTGGTAGAATTTGTTGAAGGTGGCAGAATTTGTTGAAGGTATGGTTGAATTTGTTGAAGATAGTCCATTTTGTTGAAGGTAGTAGATTTTGTTGAAGGTACAAGGAATGTTGAAGGTGGTAGAATTTGTTGAAGATGGTAGAAATGTTGAAGGTGGTAGAATTTGTTCAAGATTGTAGGTTTTGTTGTGGTGGATTTTGTTGAAGGTGGTTGAATTTTTTGAAGGTGGTGGATGTTGTTGAAGGTTGTTGAATTGGTTGAAGGTGGTAGAATGTATAAGTAAAAATTAGGGTAAAAACAATAAAAATATTGATAGGCAGTGAATACGAATCTGATAGAAAAGGCTCAACTAGCGAGGAGGTGCTAGCAAATAAACAATCTATTGCATGACAGTTAAAGATAAAACACCCACATCAAACACACTCGTATTTTAGTGTTATGTTTTGTAATTTTGATAAGTAATAGTACTTGTCTCCATAAAAATTGATAAAGACATATGGTCAACCCTTGTGCTAGTTTTATCGAAGTATGCAGTATCATGGAGGTTGCATTCCTAGTAGAAAAAAACCTGTTCAAACAGGTTTTTGCCCACTGGGTTGCAAATATTTTAAAAACCATGGTTTTGTTATAATTTTATTATTCATTGTATTTTCGTTGTTACTGAACTAAACAAAAGGTAATCCATATGAGATAAAACTGATCACAAAGACAGAGAAAAAAAAATCCTAAGTATTAATATCAAATTTCATAATGCTGAATTTACGAAGCAGAATATGTTAATGAAGTAGGTTATCGGTGTACCTAAGAAAGGTTTTTCATACTTATAATGCAGTGAGTTTATCTGCACCCTTATTGATGTTTATCATTATCGTCTACATGTTTCGTAATCTTTATTAAAATTATTATTTCCGGAAATTTAAAAAAAATTATGAGTTAATTTTTAGCACTTTTTCCCAAAATATAGCATTTTTTCATGTTAATCTCAGTGACAAAATTACGGCTCGTTATGGGCTGACATCGTGAAAAAAAATTCAAAAAGCTATCATAAATTTTTGCAAACCATTTCCGGAAATAATAATTTTGATAAGATTACTAAACATTTACACGATAAAGATAAATATCAATAAGGGTGCAGATAAACTCACGGCATTATAAGTATAAGAAATCCTTCATTAAGTACACTGAGTTGGTATAGTAATGAAATCTCAATAGAAACCAGGTCATATTACATATAGGGAACTTATGTTGATGATTGTAAATAATTAATGTATAAGGAACAAAGAAAATCACCATATTTGGTATAACAAAAATACAAAATCAGGTACAGAAAATTAGCTGTGTCAATACTAATAAAAATAATTTTCTAATTGCAAATAAGTAAATTAATCAATTAGTTTGCTAATTGATGCTTAGTAGCCTGGCTTTTCGTAAAAAAACGTAATTGCTTGTTATTTTAATTCATTTAGCAAAAGCGGAAAATCACTAATTGTTGCTTGGTAGCCTGGCTCTCTGTAAAAATACATAATTACTTGTTATTACTTCCGTAAAAAAAATTAATTACTTGTTATTCTAATTCATTTAGCTAAAGCGAAAAATTGCTAATCATTGACGACAATTTTTAATCCCATAATTTAAAAAAATGTCATTTTAATTCATTGTGAATCTGTGAAGCCAATATTTATAATAAAGGTCTTTGATTAGTTTTTATGAGCGATCAAGCTACTATTTTCGATGGTGAGCGCCTGGTCAGTAGTATTTTTTAAGAATTTGAACATGCATTTTGAAAAAAAAAATTAATCCTATTTTTGCTGGGCCGTGTATGAAAAGCATAAATGAATTTCAAATGTCTGCCATATCAAAAATTTCAAATTTTAACCGTTGTCACCGTAGGAATTTTAGTTTTTGGGTGTATAGAAGCGGTTTCTGAGAAAAAAATTAAAGAAATATCATTAATGATGCCATTATCCGCATTCTGTCATGAAAAGTCGAAAATTCTCAAGTAATTTTATTTTATGTTTCTATTAGTTATTGGTTATTAGTTACATATGGTAACTAATCCCAGAATTACTCTTTGTTTAGGTCGTACCCGAGATCTTTAAGGGTTAAACTTGATAACTAATCTGAAGCTCCACTTTCCATATTTGCTTTGTTCATTCTTTTCTGTCATGCTCGTGCGTAGGTGATTTAACTTTTGCTTGAATTTTTGACGGCCTCCGTTCTTGGTTAGCTGCCTTGTTTTTCCTTGATCGGTTCCTTCTTTATCCATTATAGTTTCGAGTTGTTGTATTCGATCGGTGCTGTCACTGAACTTAATTCCAAGGTCACCTAGTTTTTGGGATAGTGGAAGTAGTTGTCTTTTGGTGGCATTAACAATACGCCCACCAGTAAGTGCTGGTATAAGTTTATGTCTTAAAACATTTTCGACTTCAAACAGATATTCTTCAATTCCATTTTGTGTACTCCAATGACCAACAACCTTGCCGAAGCGATTACGTAACAATTGAATATGGGACTAATGTTTTCGATGTTATGCAATATCACCTGGCGGTTGATTTTATTGACGGCATTAGCTGCATCTACGAGCAACATAGCTTCATGCTTCATTAACTTCACTCATTGCATGTATAGCACCTTCGCTTCCTGCTGAGTGACCGGAGCAACTCTGTACTTTACAGCATGATTCATCACACCTTGCTTAATGACAGACATGACGACTTCACCACGAATCCTTCTAAGACATTCGCTAACTCCAATCGGTCTAAGTCCGGGTTTCTCGCCCAGAAGTACCAGTCTACACGCTTAGAATGCATCCAGAGAATCGTCTCCAATATTTTCTATACACAGCTTGAGAGCGCCGAACGTGAATATCTAATGCATTCCCCTCATACTTTTGAAGTTAATGGCTGTTGTCAATTCATTAGTATACAGACCTGAAGGTCCGGAGCCTTTTTTTGTGATCTGTACTGCTGGCAATATCAATGATCTATCAATGCGACGTCATTACAATAGGATTGACGGTTGATATCGTTCCTTGCCATATGACATCTTTGTTTGCTTCATTTCCTTGAGGATGTTTTTGCATCAATAAATCCATCGTGAGGGGTTAGGGTTATATTATTTGTTAATAATTTTACAATAATGTTGATATTTCTCCTCTGCCTATGATCTTTTTTATGCTAGCAATATCACTCTTACCGCCTGGTTTAGGTAGACAAAGTTGTATGATTTTGCTTCGTTGAATAGTGATCGTATTTCTCCTTTAGGCCAAAGTTATGAGACGTCGTTCTGATGTTTTTGGACGTTATTGATCTTTTGTAAAAGTATAGCAGGCATGGTATGTATTGCTTTCATTTATATTACTTTGATAGGACTATCTTCGACCCACGAGATAAGAAGTCTAGTAGTCTCTCTGATGTAGTTCTTACCAGCTATTCAGTTTGTTAGCATTAACAAGTTCTTTCACCAGAATACAGGTTTTTCGTAACACTCGTTGATATCGTTGGTGATTTCACTTTCTTTGATCCCTCCCCAATAGAAACTTTCGACCTGTCTATTACCTGGATGTGGTGGTGGTTTAGCAACTTTAGCAACTTTAGCGGATAATTCAAAAGCAAATCACTGCTCATATAGATACTTATTTGTCACCTTATCTCTGTGGATACAGAAAGGGATTTAATGCGCAACATGCATTAATTT
>JAUELI010165451.1:0-11713 GCA_031471325.1 Catablema vesicarium
TTGATGGTCACAGCTTTCACAGGAGAAAATGAGAAGGGTTAGAAATATATACATATTGATATTACATATTTGTCCTGCTCTGTAAAACAGAAAGGATGTACAGTTTCAAAGCACAATATGTTCTTTGGATGCATTGTTAGTTATTATTACCTGCACCAAAAACATTCAATCATCCGGCCAAATGGAGTTCCATTGTGTATATTCTTTTCTGAAAGAAAACCGTACCAACAATGAAGCACACATTTGTCCCACTAGAGTCGTAAGATAAGATGTATTTTTGGTGGTAGAAAAAAAATACAATTTTGAAATATAAATGCGTACTCTATCAGCCTGGATATGGAATTTCTGGTTTTTAGGGAATACATATAAATACTATCAGTATACGTATACCTCCCATATATTGCCCTCCCCCCTCCCCGTATATAAGCCCTCCAAATATTGGCCTATAGTAATATTTTTAATAAATTTATGTAATTTTAAATTTACGGAAGGCATACAATCTTGATCGTAGGCCGAGTGGGCTACACAATATCTATCGGTTATTGTGCAATTTGGGTAACCGGCGATCCGACATAGAAAATTAGCCCGAGGGACTGAACTGAATACCAATCCCACACATCAATCGGACTGTTTGGACTAAAACAAAAAGAGAGTGTTTTGAAATAATTTATAATTGGGGAAAAATATCTGTCCAAAATTTATTATGCACATATTGAAATCCCATTGAAATGCATGTATTTATCACAGGAGGTGCTGGAACTGGTAAATCATTTCATTAACTATTTTTCGTTCTCGAGTTTTGACAGGCCAAATTTTTTAATAATGGCACCGGCTGATTAGCGGAAATATAGATGGAACAAAAACTGTACACACTGCACTAGGTATGTCCGTAGGCATTATGGAAAGATTATCTCAGACAGATAAATGACAAAAAAAACCTCAATACGAAATAAATTGGAGGAATTGGGTGCTATGGTTTCCAATTTGAAACTTCTTTTACGGTTAGTTGAGGTATTTGGATGTTTCAAATGATTTTATTCTTGCAGGATTGACTATGTGTGATATTTATCAGTTACCTCCCATACAGCAGAAAACAGTATATGCTGATTACAATAATACATGGCTAAATTCATTCCACCTATGGAAACTATTTAAAATTGCAGAACTCAATGAAATTATGTGAAAACAAAGTGATTCGAGATTAATTGATTTGCTAAACAAAGTACAAACTGTATCATTCGATAGGGACGAAGAGCATTTATTGAAGTCCAGATTTATCAAACCAAATGATGTAAACTATCGTGCTGATGATTGTCATATTTTTGCTGAAAATCTCCCATGCCAAACACAGAACTCTATTCACAGCGTGAAATACTACCAAATACGGTCCCGTGTATTACCGGATACGGACTATAAGGCAATACGCAGTCCGTATACGGGAATATACGGGACCGTATTCGGTGGTATTTCACGTTGTGAATATGTTAAATGCAAATGCACTGAAGCTAAAGGGTCAACATCGTCAGATAGATTCTCTTGCAGAATTTTACTTTTTTATTGTTTAATAACGACAGGTTTGATAAATTTTTAACGTCATATGACTTACAACTTATGTGTTATGAATAGTGTAACTTATTTGATACACAGGTGACGAATTTACCTTATCAAACTTCTAAATGGATCTCGATGTAATATCAACATAGCTTTTGAAGCAACCACTGATCAGTGCCAAACTTATTTCAAATACAGGTGATGGCACAAAAAATGTGTAAAAGAACTAAGGGGACAATGGTGAAACTGTGAAATCAACTTTTTTAGTGATTTATAAACTTTTTTCGTAATTTAACCTCACAGCATAATATAGTTCATGTAGTGTCTAATAATTTTCATAAAATTTTGTTTAATATTGAAGTATTAATCGCCAAAAAACGAAAAGCCGTATTTTTGCTTCAGTACCCTTGAATAAAGAATTAGCACTGATTAAACTACTGCATAATACAACTTTTAAAACTTTAACTATACAGGTAAAAGGGATTGTTCTACTTTCTCAGTTTTTACTAAATAGGTCAGTGACCTATGCACTAAATATTTTTCTAATATTTTTGATTTTTTTTCAAAATTATGAAGTATTCGGAGTACTGGACCCATAGTAACAGGGTTCAAAATGTATTGCTGAACAAGATGACCCTTAGCAATCAAGCTTATTTTTCCCTAGAAATTGGCCAGATGTACCAGCTACACGAGTTTAATGCATTGATAGAAGGATTTTTAAAATCTTGTTTCATTGCCATGGCAACCTGAAAAAAACTGTCGAATTCTTAATAACTTGACATTCTTCTCAAAACGATTTTTGATAAGTCGCTCTAATGATGTTATAATCATAATTTAATTTACTAATTTACAAATTGGATTACTGTTGAAAGCAAGTAATACCTTTGAACCGGCATTTTTGTTGTTGTTGTTTTTCAGCGTCAAACATAGCGATATTTTAGGCAATACCATTTAGCACATTCATTAACAAGTATTTTAATAAAGGTGATTATTATTTCTTTGTTTTATGATGCGATCAAGAATAACCTTGTTGCATTAAACCTTTGACTACATGTGTAACTTTCTTTATTTTACAGAATGAAAATAAACAACCCCTCAAAATTTCCAGAGATTAATATGCAGATTACTATGCGAAAAAATAGGCCTCCAGATTCCGTGCACGTTTCAAAAGGGAAGGTTCGAAGAAAGAAGAAGAAGAAAATTTTGCCCCCCTATATGGTATGACCATAAAATTTAGTACACATGTTGCTGTCAAAAATTCAAAATGGCCGCTGCGACGTCATAAGAAATGTTCTTATTTAAAATGTTGTGTGAAAAATCTGACATGAGCAGGGGGCAGTAATCCATCCAGCTCGCACGAGCTGATTTTTAATTTATTAATCGAACCAAATCCATACGTGTAAAGGTATTTAATTTAAGATTAACATCGATTAATACTATAGATTATAATTACTTTAAATCATTATATCATCACATTATATGATTCCATCAATAATTCCCCTATAAAAAGATTAATGAAAAATCCTTTACTACTGTTTCCAAAATATTGAAACCTTTCACCTTTCAACATCCAAAAAGGGGTTTTCTAGGTAATTAGACATGAATCGGCTTGAAATTTGATCTGTTCTAGGAAAATATTTACGTGGGCTAGGAAAATGATGATCGGTTACAAGGAACGAATTAAGTGAGAATAAGCTTGGTGGAGGAGAGGTATTTGAGCATAGATTCAGCCCGAATCAAATATCTCTCCTCTTCATTCGGTATTTACAGTTATTTCGGACCCTGGGTTAGATAATGGTTAACTGATTGTGCAATCTCTTCTTACTTTTTGACGCTTTTCGATGTTGCCTGGAGTATTTTCTTGAAGATTACTATTTTGCTGTAAGGTTGAATTCCGAATTTCGAAAAAGAGAAAAACTGAATTGGTCAATTTAGAGTCACCCACTAAATAGAAAATAGAGGGGAGAAAATTTTATTTTTAAATTTCTTACCTGATTTTTTGAGAGTGGATAAACTTTTAAGTATTTAATTTATCCTAAATATGCTAGAGTTTTCCCAAAACACAACTAATTTTTGTTATTACACAATAAAAAAGCTTTAAACTTAACGTTTTTTAAAAAAAACCCTGGCTAGTTCGTATGATCTTTAAACAAATTTAATTTCACTTTTCCATTCACTCTTATCATAATTATTATCTTATTTATAAATTCCCCAACGTTACTGAAAACACGCTTCCATTCAAAACTGTAAGAAAAAGAGTACCCTGATTCATGAATAGTTGTGACAAATATTTGCTGACTTCAGTCTATTTGATATATCTGTGAGATAAATCTTCTACAATTAAATATCACTGCAACACATTTGCAAAAGTTTTTTACTTGCTTACCATTCATATCCAGTAAGCAAAAACCTGTTCAAAGTTCGCAAAATAACCTTAGAACAGCGTTTGATAATAACAATCAAACAATACAATGACTAATAGGTCCAAAACACCTCCCGTGTTCCCAATGATCTCGTATCGAGTTCGAGCATGTGCAATGACTTTCACATATATATGCACCGTCATCATTCTAAGTGTATTCCATCCCCATCCCACATAGAGACAGGAGGATTAATAATTAGGAGGGAAAAGCACTACAAGAGGTACTTCATTTTATTCACATCATTCAGTCTTCTTTGGAAAGCTAATATATAGAAATAACAATTGCAAATAAAGAATAAACTAAAATATACAGGCTTGGTTAAGAGAAAATGGTTAATGACTTGAGTAGGGGAAAATGTCACACATAATCATCGATTGTCAAAGTAATACACTAAAATATAAGTATACTAACTCATCAACTGAAGAGATTATTTGAAGAATTGTGAGCATAAAAGCAACATGTTTTATTGCACTAATGAACATAAACAAAAACCTGTTCAAAGTCCGCAAAATAACCTTAGAACAACGTTTGTTCAAACATTGTTCTAAGATTAATTTGCGAACTTTGAACATGTTTTTTGCTTACTGGGTTGACAGTATACGGGATTGTTTTTCTCTTCATGAAATTTGATAGAAATTTACTGGAAAGGTTGTAGAGCTTTTATGGTAACACAGAAATCAGGGACAGTGTAGATACAAATTTTACAAGCTAAAATTTCTGTTCTTCTCTTTCTTTATCTTGATTTGATTTATTATTGAATCTCTTATTTACTATTTTATTCATTTTCCAGTGGGCGAAAACCTGTTTGAAGTCCGCAAAATAACCTCAGAACAACGTTTGAACAAACCCAGTGGGCAAAACATGTTTATAATCCGCAAAATAACCTTAGAAAAACTTTTGAACAAACGTTGTTCTATGGTTATTTTGCGGATTTTGAACAGGTTTTTACCCACTGGGTATTCACATTCTTGATTTTAGATTCAAAACAATAAAGAAAATATGGTTAGATTCATAGCAAACATAAAACTTGCCGTTTTTCTTTTGATTTTGCATTTTTATATTGTGAAATCACAAAGTTGCTTGCGTAGAAGGTGGTATGGTTGTAAAACGTCGGTAAAAAACAAAACTCCAAATACAGATGAACGTAAGACTTATTTCTAGCTTTTGTAAACAAAAAAACCTTAAAGGCCGCAATATAACCTTTGAACAATGTTTGCTCAAACGTTTTTATAAGGTTATTTTGCGGACTATAAACAGGTTTTGACTACAGGGTATACTCGTTTGCAACATAGTTTTGAACTACTTCCTTCAGAAGTTTCTATGTTATATGTCTTTTCGAAATTCATAGAATCACAGTTTGGTTAATGCACCTTGACATGGATGTTTCATGATAGAAATTTAAATAATGAAATGAAGCATCTCTATGGAGAGGCATATATATTGTATCTATTCAGATTCTGCGTGAAATTCCTCTTCTAATATGTATAATAACAATAGATTTTGAAACATTTTTTTTTTGGATAGGTCCTACTCTGACATATCTATTTTGAAAAAAGTCACAACATTCCTTTGCATCTTTCAGTATTAGGAAATTATTTTCAAGTTAACAAAAACTTGTTCAAAGTTCACAAAATAACCTTAGAACAACGTTTGATCAATTGGCGAGCTTTGAACAGGTTTTTGTTTACTAGAAATGGTGTTGGTATGGTATAACCGCAAAGTGGGACCCGGGACTCTAGGTGGAACCCGGGATCCAGGACCCTAAATGGGACCCAGGATCATAGGTGGGACCCGGGACCCGGGACCCAAGATTTTAGGTGGGACCTGGGACCCTAAGTGAGAAATTTTAAATTTCAATAAAAATAAATTCAAAATAGCATAAAAAAACGAAAAGAGTATACCTTGATAAAAATGCACTACAACAAGATGTAATGAGCATGTTTGAACCGCTCCAATATAGAAACTCAATAATCACGCGAAAACAAAGATATGATGATTAAAACAATATCATATATTTCGTGATAGTCTGAAAAAACATTTTAAAATCACATCTAGCAGACCGAATCTCTCTCTATTTCTATCCAATTTAAATTTGTAATGAGGAAAAGTCCTTGAAACGAGTTTTCTATTCGATATTGAAAGTAATATGAAGAAATCCGAATTAATAGTTCATCCCGTGAAAGTTTGTATCAAGAAGAACTTGGGTTAGAGAGCTTGCGAGACAGACGGTGTGGTATAGAAGATTCTCCTAGATATTCGCATGACTAAATACCAAGTAAACTCCGTACTGCCTTATTGTGTATACGAGGTTGAATCTCACAAAAAGTAAACAAAATGGAAAATTTTATAGACTGTGGCATTAAAATGGCTGCATCAGCAACAAGGATTTTAAATTAAAAGGTTTTTAACGTTTTTATTTGATATTACAATAAAGTTTTTAGCTATTTCAAATTTATGTATTTTAATAAAGAAAGGGGTATGACTAAGAGTACCACCGTGCCCAATAATCATGGTATAAATAATCAGTGCCGCCGAAAAAAACCTTATTTAATTTTGCCATAATAATTTGCAATTTAAAATTTCTCACTCAGGGTCCTGGGTCCCACCTAAAATCTTGGGTCCCGGGTCCCACCTAGAATTTTGGGTCCCAGGTCCTTGGTCCCACCTAGAGTTCTGGGTCCCACTCAGAGTGCTGGGTCCCGGGTCCCACTTTACGGTTATGCCGTTGGTATTGACAAATTCTTGAATTAAGCGCGAATACCGATATATCATTTTTGTTATCTTCATGTTTTAGAAGGAGAGAAAATAACAGCAAAGATTCTTGCTAAACTGGTGATGTTTTTGAAAAATAAATATGGAAATTGTATGAAAGTTATTGAAAAGAAAGACGAAGTAAACAATTCAAAAGAATATATGAAAGAGATTGTTCACCAAAATAATAAAGTTCTTAATGATTTACACAACACAATTCAGAAGATACAACAACAACAACAACAACGACAACAAAAACAACAACAAAAACTGCTACGCTACAACGAAAACCACAACGCATAATAAAGAATAACAAAGCTACAAAACATTCATGTTCCAAGCGTTTCTTGCATTTTCATTATTCCAAGTATTACCAGGGAGGGATAAATACTGAAAGCCAAAATCAATCAAACTGAAAATGATAGTAAGACTTGTTTTGAAAAAAAAAGTATTAAAAAAATTATTTATAAGTATATATTTTCGTTTTTACTTCTTATTATACAAAGCAATCCACGACCTGATTTTGCCATAAGTTGATGCTTTCATCTCAACCAATATATTACATTTATGAATTCTACAATGATTCTCAAAATTCATTGAACCATGTTGATTTTTACATGAACTTGCGCTTTCCCATAAAACATCAACTATAGGTAGTATTACTTGCGAAAGAGTTTCTTTATTTACTTGTTGAACATCGATGTTCTCATCAAGCAGCTCATCCATTTTCTCTCAGATAGTCTAGACACGATTTTCGTGTCAACTCCAGATCAAATTCTGCTGCTAAGAATAACCTCTCTAATTCAAAACCAGGTAATGATAAATGAACATCTATAAACTGCTTAATTACAATGATTTCATACTCTTTTGCGATCTGCAGTACTGTTTTAATAACAGCTTTTCCTAAAAAAGAAGTTACAACATAGTTAAAATTACTCATAACTGGGAAGGAATAAGTAGCTGGAGGAAAGGAGAGTGGAAGGTGTTGGTTGGGCCAATTTAAAAAAAGTTTTTTCAAATAAAAGCAGGAAGATGATAAACAGCGAGTTATTTCAGGATATATACAGAGGGGTCCAGGTGTTATAAATTACATTTGTTTTTCTAGGTGGTAGTATACAGAATATTGAGTAATAAACCCAAAATAACTATGTAGAATGATTACCAAAGAGTAGATAATAACGATCCTGGAAATACCTAACACTTATGCGAATACACTCACATAAATCCAGGGGTCCCATTACTTCAGTGAAGAGGAATGATTTTTGAGCATAGAATCAGGTTACTTGTGAGCTACCTTTATTTCTTTATAATTTAAAATGACTTAATATACCTGGAATTTTGTGTTTGCCAGGATAGATAATATCCAAAACAGTAATTACAGCTTGTTTATATTTGCCTGGAATTTCAACTTGCTTTTTATCTTCTCCTGTGGATATACTGAACATTTTCTTAAGAACAGGCGACGCCATTCCCAATATGAAAGAATGAATGTGGAAACGCACATTTTCACAAATAATAACAGCATCACTGTCGTCCCATGGTTTACTATATGGGTTTACTGTAACCTTTTCCTGCTTCACGACAGATGCAATGTTTTTAGACATAACAACCAGCACTATAATTAAAAAAGAGACTGTAAAAATATACTTGGGTGCTAAAGTACATAGTTTTGAATGCATGCAAAGATGCAAATTGAATAGGTATCTGCTGCGAGGTGTTGTCTATATTGTGACCTTTTCCAAAACCACCGACCACCGACTAGTAACCGACCACCGACTACCGTCCAATGAAAAATCGACCACCGACCAACCGACCAGTGAAAAACCGACCACCGACCAGTAAAAAAAAAACGACCAGTAAAAAACCTACCAATGAAAAGTCTTTTAAACTGTAATTTCTGCATATTTTGAACTTGTTTAATATAGAAAAACAATAAAAAGAATTCATCTCTGGTGTAAAAGTGTCTTATTGTTTCAAGTGAGATCTTTTAGGGTCATAGTATATTTCGAGTTAAAAAGTTGGGGAGTTAGAGAGTTGCAGTCGGGGAGTTGGGGAGTTGCAGCCGCAATATATATATTTTTTAAATTGCCGTTACCGAAAGACATATTCTGAGCTAGAGTATAAAGGCCGATTTTCACTATTTCTCTATTTTTTAGAACACAAGCAAAATTTTTTTATATCGATACGATTGCAAGCAGAACTGACAGAGATAATACAACTCATAAAAATATCAGCCATAACCTTGGGACAGTAGCTAGCTAAACAAACTTAGCTTAACGATATGATGAATATCTCTCAAGTACATGGTCAGAGCAAAAGTAAAGTAATAAATTCGCCCCTGAAAAAGGACGTAGAATATAAAAAACCCGACTCCTTCTCTTCATGCCATTTTTTTTGAACTTTCAATTTCGAATATTTCAAACTGCATTCTGATTGGTCCAAAAATTAAATTCACCATTTTGATTAGATCTTGATTTTTTTGAAAAGTTTCTACAATTCAGGGTGTGAATTAAAAGTGAAACCTACCCTAAATTAAATGCAAACCCCTGTGCTAAAACGCGATACATCTAGAAACGAATGATTTATTTTGAAAGAATAATGTTTAAACTTTTATTTTAAAAGTCCGGCGGTTTTACCCCCTGCAGCTTTGTCTGATGCCTTGTGCGGTATCTTAGTTCATAGTCACAAGATTCCTCGCTCTGCAATACTTCCCTGTACAAAATTGCAGACCAATACGACCTAGAACGAAGCAGGGGTTTGAATTTCCTGAGAAACTTCGTCTGAGTAAGACTAGGGTTTGATATAACAACAAGGTATTCAGAAACCCAGAAAGTATAATAAATAAGTGCAGATGCCCTGAAAACTCAACATGATTTGCTTTTTATCGTGTATAAGTAGCCTTAACTATCCCACGTTTGTTATTATGATTCGGTACCGTAATTTCGTCTAACTCTCCATCCAACTCCCCAACTTCCAACTCACTAACTCCCCAACTCCTCGACTAGAAGAAAATCTAAACCCGATCTTTCATAGACATAGTAAATACAGTATAGTTAGACATAAAAAATAGCTATCATGCGATAACAACAAAAGTGACTGCACATAGCGAATTTAAAAGGATGCATCATTTAAGAGACTTTAATAATTTTGACAAAAAACTGCCTGTAAATACTGTCTGGTAACATTCGATGGCATCGTCCACCTACCGGACCTGGACCCAGACCCCGGACCCCATTAAACCGGACCTTAGAAAAAGCGCACCCTGTGTATCTACCGGACCTCAATTAGCAACTAAAAACCAGGACCAGATTTTATTTTTTATCAAGATAATTTCAGGACCAGATTTTTTTTTTTACAAAAATAATTTCAGGACTATATTTTTTTTTCAATAGAACAATTTTAGGATCAGATTTTTTTTTCATCAAAATAACTACAGGACTACAATCTTGGACATATATTTTTGCAAATTCTACAAATTTTGTCAAATTTTCAACACCACAAGTAAACAGTAAGTCTCAAAAATGACTACTCGAAGTCCCTAGAGATTAATCGCATAGATTTATCCAAGAGACTTACGACTAAGATCTTAGTTCTTAGGTGTTATTGCAAAGTCAGCAATTTTCTCTTTCTGACCAACCTAGCACCCAGGCTCACCGGGTAAATTCGAACTTTTCACTTGCTGTTTTTCAAAAATCCAGGCATTTTACGCATGTCCAAATTCCGTTATTTTGCACTAATTTCTATTTTTGCAAAATATATATGTCCAGGAATGTAGATTTTTTCTTCTATTACTATTACAGTGATTTTTAATTATATTAAAATCAAAATTAGAAGAATTCAAATAAGAGATGTTCGAAAGATGGAAAACTTGAGCCAGGAGTATAAGTATTTTTCAGATTAAAAATGTTCATTTGTTGTGCGTGTTAAATTTTAATATAATGAGAAGTATATACCTTTCACAGCTATTTATCCTTTCAACCTCGTTCCCAGGGCTTCTTCTCGATCTAATGATCCAACGATCTAACTAACTTAGAACCTATAATATAGGTATTATCTTATCAACTTTAGATATATCAATATCTTACTATGATTTCTAAATTTTCTAGAGCTTCCCCACTACACCAATGAAGACAAAAACGATTACACATAAGTATAAAGTCTAAGAAACAGTTTTGTATAACCCAGTGGGCAAAAACCTGTTCAAAGTCCGTGAAATAACCTTAGAACAAAGTTGACCAAACGTTGTTCTAAGGTTATTTTACAAACTCTGAACAGATTTTTGCCCAATGGGAAGAGTTTTTTATCTTAACATCTGACATTAGTTCTTTTCTTAGACTTCTGACCATCAAGTCACTGCACTGCTTCAAGTTCTAACTCGACCTATACTAGATACTAAGTTATTAGTGGTTACCTCTTTTAAAAAACGACTTATAATAAGATCTGAAATATTATCACAAAACATTAACTTACGAGAAAACGTACACAAGTCTTTTACCGTTTGTATTTGTTCTTGAGTACATGAAACGGGTTAATTATAAAAAATATTGTAATATGATGTCAATAGATGAAAAACTATAACAAAAGAGTTCTTGGAAATAGATAAATAACTATACAGTTCAATAAAAGATTACTTTTATTACTTTAGTCGTTAGTGAAGTGACGTAATCCACTGATCTTTGAAATTTCTTGTCAGTTCTCTATAACTCGATTTGAAACTCGTATTTTTGGTGTCAGACTGATATATTTATCTAATTTGATATTTTGACCTTCCAGGCTGAATTGCCTCTAGGGCTCATCAAGGATTTAATAGTGAATCCATGGGCTCATACTTGCCCGTGAACATCTTTTAGGTGGGATTAAATTCAGGGTACTTCCGTTCTTCCGATTTCTTCCGATTAAGTTCCGATTCTGGTAAAATTACGACTACAGTCTAGGGACTCATATACGGGAGTGCTTATACACGGATTATAATTTGCATTTGGAAGCAA
>JAUELI010165562.1:0-18685 GCA_031471325.1 Catablema vesicarium
AGGCCTGACACAGACCCTGCATTGGTGAACGTACAAAATATCCTAATAAGTATAAGGGCCTTGAATGAGCATAAGTGACAGCGAGCGGATACGGGCGTCTTTGCAACTAACATGGGTAAAGCAAGCTTTACCCCCCAGTAACTTGTTACGTCTTGCTGTTCGTTTTACATTTAATATAGAAGATCCAAAATGTAGAGGTCCGGGAAGTCGATTGCTAACGATTTTAACTAAGATTTTCAAACTAAAAAAATAATGAAAATAATTTGATTTTTAAAATGTTTGCCCGCAAAAGACCATAAAAGTAGTAATCTGCGCAAACCTTGCTTTTGGTAACATAGGGCGTCAAATAGGTTGTAAATTTTTTCATATTGTTCTTTCATTGAACATAGAAATGATTAAAATATGAAACTACATTGTAAATGATTGATTTGTCATATTAATTAGATTAACACAATTCAACATAATAATTACCTATTTGACGCCCTATGTTACCAAAAGCAAGGTTTGCGCAGATTACTACTTTTATGGTCTTTTACCCCCTTTTATATAAAGGGGGTGCCGATCCCCAGGAAATTACCAGAGAGTTTTCATAAGTGACGAAAAAACCTTAGATCCTGAAGCGTGACAAGTTTCGTATGGACGCCTCACTCGTCCCTTGTCTCCTCGGTATTTAAAACTTTCGCCACAGAATCATTTCTTTTTAACATACAGATATGGTTTTACACCGGCCCCTTGTTGAAGGATAAAATCTGTGAAGCGTGTCAAAAATTATTTGTCGCCGGCCCCTTAGCCCCTTATAAGGCTAAAGTTTGGCCCCTCATTTATCTTCCATACTACCATCAAGTCTGTTGTTTTTTTATATAGTATCACAATGTGGTATAATCATCACCCTCTCACACTAAACTGTTGTCAATCAAAGTGTGCATAGAAATAGACTAGTTACCTTAACACAATGTGGTATAATCATCACCCTCTCACACTAAACTGTTGTCAATCAAAGTGTGCATAGAAATAGACTAGTTACCTTTACCTGAGAAAGTCATCCTATACGACATCTTCAAGAAAAGGCACTGGTTATGACCAAAGATATCACTAGAAACACATTCTAAGTTTGAGTATATCTAGCTAGCTAGCTAACCAATCCTATGTCAGTATGTCCTCTATATATATCACCCAGAAACACCTTTTTATTTCTTGTTTCTCTGACTTTCTCTGTCACTTGGAAGAGATTTGTACAAAATACTACTGTGAATCATTTTAACTAACTGATTGAGCATGTTATTGAGATACTAAGTTTATCAAAATGACAGGCAGTACGTACACACAGTCTGACAAGTATAGCATTCGCTACGCTACCTACAGACCTACCGAAATGCCGAAATTACCTTTTCCAAGAATTCGAGTTCGCTTTTTTTGTTGACTTTTAGACCATAAATTAGAAGACCAGATTCCAATGTTAAAAAAACTAGGAGCTTTACGGGACCCACGTCCCCGCACGCCATGTCTCGATTCAAACTCGTTTCCCGGACTTTTTCTCACTAAATAAAAAATCCTCCTTATTTTCCGATTTTTTTTCTAGAGAGAAAAAGCTCTGGAATTGAGGTTGGTCTCAAATATAATAATAATAAAACGACATTTCCCCAACTTCATTCCCAAGGCTGATTTTATTAGTGTTCAAATCATTAGGAGTTCCGACGTAGTCGATGGAATTTCAAACATTTCCAGGCGCAGTTAAGGGATGCCTTTTTAATGCTTATAAAAATAAAATATCAAGCATTGAAAAAGAGCTTTGTGTAGGCATAGTCACAAGAAGAACTATGTGACTATGGTGTAGGTCAATTGAAAAATCAATACTAGTTGATGATAATGTAGACGAAGAGAAAAGGTGTGAGTAGCGATGATGCCATTACGAGGACATTGAAATGTTGTTGTAGTAGACTAGGTTTCTGGAATCACTTCTTATATTCGTTTTAGAAATAAATTCCTGCTCATTAAACTATGTCTTCTGTCTGAAGAGACTTTTCTATGTATTGAAAAATTATTACGGACATATGATCATGCACAGAGGTCATGCCAAATGATCATCTCTCAAATATCACATTCGGCTTTCAAAACGAGAGACACTTTCAACAACAAATCTATCTTCCATCACGTACTCCTCAACATTAAACAATCCCAGACGCCAATCATGGTCATCAGTAGTCCGAAACCCACAACCCCACTATATGAAATAATAATTTGTTGAGTTATTTTATGTTTGTAAATATTCGGGGTCTAAACCCCAAAACTATGCCCTCTAAGGTCCCAATTCATTAGTGACCTACTGGTCAGCCAGAACTGAAACCTGGCTGAAGGACCTACGTGATGCTGAAATAGCAATATCATGCTACACAATTTTTCGCTCAGATAGAATTCGAAAAAATCATAAAAATGGAGGTAGAGACAGGGGGTGAGTCGCTTTCCATGTCCGAAATGATCTTGCGAATACCAACTTTCTCTGACGGAGTTATCGAAGCTATCTATATATTCAAAAAAGGAAAACTTATTACTTTTTGCTATATACCACCAACCTGATGATAAAAACCATGGTTTCCAATCATCATCCACTAAATATTCATTCAAAGGTTGTCAGCGTGAAATACTGCCAAATACGGTCCCGTATACGGACTGCGTATTGCCTTATAAGGCAATACACAGTCCGTATACGGGAATATACGGGACCGTATTCGGTAGTATTTCACGCTGTGGTTGTCACTCTTTTAACAAAAACTATCAACGATCCCAGTGGGCAAAAACCTGTTCAAAGTCCGCAAAATAACCTTAGAACAAAGTTTGGTCAAACGTTGTTCTAAGGCTATTTTGAGGACTTTGAACAGGTGTTTTCCCACTGGGATATCATCATTGGTGGAGAGATTTAATTCTTCTAAATGCTCAATGGTTAGTTTTACAGGAATTCTCTCACCAACACATATAACAACACCAGCGGAGTCACTTAGGCGACAAGGAAAAAATTATTATCGCCACTCATACCCTACAATCCGACCCTCACTCGCTAATCGAAACACCAACTCACATAGCTGGAAACACTTGATCTAATATTTACCACTGATGAGGACCTTATCCATCAACAATTTATTACGCCGACTCGTAGATCTACAACTGATCACCTTCATCATCGATATATCTAGTAAAAAACGGTCTCCGTGCCGCAGATTTTTCAAACTTATAAGGGAACAAAAGCAATTGAATACTTATTTTCATGTGCTAAGAAATTCAGCAAAACCAAAATAATAAAAAATAACATTGAGCTACTCAGGAATAAGCAAGGGGAATTCAAAGGTGGCAGTCGTGGTTTGCAAGCAAACTACCGCCCCATCAACCTCGTTCCCAGGGCTTCTTCTCTCGAAAAAAAAAACGGAAATCCTTTCTTTCCAATTTTTTTTCGAGAGAGAGAAGAAGCCCTGGGAACGAGGTTGCCGCCCCATATAATAGCTCTAACATCTCACTCAACCTATTATTACAAAACATTATATTCGCAATTCATCTATTTAACAATTCCCAATACGGGTTTTCAAACAGAGCGTTCTTGTCTCAAACATCTCTTAGCACGTACTCTATTCTGAAGCTACTATCAGACGATTTTACGTTGATACTACTTTTAAATCCAATACCTTTGGAGCCCGTGATAACTTAGACCTCAACATAGTTTTAATGAAAATCAAAAAACAAAGTGTAAGAGGAAAGTTACTTGAATGGATAAAATCATTACTTACAAACAGTCCGTCATTGTAACCCAGTGGGCAAATACCTGCTCAAAGTCAGCAAAATAACGTAGAGCAACGTTCGAATGAACGTTGCTCTAACGTTATTTTTCTGACTTTGAACAGGTATTTGCCCACTGGGAAAGCGGGTCAAAATCTCATCAAAATTTATTCCGGGTATTCCACAGGGTAGTGTATTGGGACACTAATATTTGTTATTTTCATTGAGCATATACATGAAGAGATCCTATACTCTATCCTACGAAGTTTAATTGATGATACTAGAATCTCTAATAAGGACTCTCTAGGTTTGTAGTGACTTGTTTCCATATTACAGCTCACAGCTGTGAAAATTATACAAATAGGTGGTACATGGGTGAAAAAATTAAATCCAGTTCTTTTAAAGGTGTACCTTTCTCAAATTTTGCACATAGTTAAATTACGTGGTAACTAGATGAAAAAATATTTAAAACTTCAATTTTTTTCAATTTTTTCTGCTGAGTCAGCATAAATTAGAAAAATTAGGACAATATGGAAAACGGTGATACTGATTAGTGCTTGAAACTTCTAGGAATGGTAATAAGCATATTAGTGTAGTGAATGAAGCAAAAGCTTTTACTATCGGTGGATATTTCCATAATGGTGGCCATTTGAAATTTCACTAAAATTTTACCAGTATGAGTTTGAAATAGCAATTGAACAAGAAAAAGCATTTCCATATGCTTATTTTGGTTCATTCACTGATATTTGATCTGATGAATATGTCCTGAAAATTTGAAGCAAAAAGCATGCATACTACCTGAGAAATCGATGTTTTCATTTTCGATATATCGCATAAAACTAGTTTTTCTAAAAGGGCTTTTAAAACTGGTTGTTTCTTGTTGCTATGGGCATTGCAAAAGTGAAACAATACGTTTTTCTCACAAATAATTATTAAAAATGATATAAACATGTATATATTCTGAATCTAGAGGCAAATTGCTCGCTACAAGATACGACAAAAAAAAAAAAAAAAAATCCCCCTATTTTTTACCTATGTACCACCTTAACCGAAATGCTTCGTGCAAATTTTAATGTGATTTTAACACATAAAAAATCTTTTTATTTATTTATATACAAACAGAGTAATAAATATTCACGTGAAGCTGTAAGTAGACCTTCCTGCTTGAAATGACTGGATTATGATGTACTCACTTCAGCGTCGACTCGAGGGATACCAAATCATATATGAAAAACCTTAGAAGGTTTAGTAACTTTGGTAAATCCATAACAGTATAGTAGAGAACAAGAAAATGACGTACGAAATAGACAAACCAGAGCAATGAAAAACAAGCAGACCACAAAAAAAGTAAGGCAAAATTGAGCAAAATAAAGCTAGCTGTACACAAATAATAAAAAATAGCTAGCCTAGTTCCAAAAATTTCTCTGAACAAAGATGTACGGGAGCCGTTAGATAAATGCTGAAAAAACATACTCTAACACAAATTCCTCGTGATTTTCGTGATTTCCATTTGTATCACTTTGCAGGTATCATCGTCAGCGTCAACGGAAAAAACGGAGCCTAGATGCGAAAAGATTCATCTAAGCTATAAAGGTCGATGACATTTGATTTTCTAAGGTTTATGAACAAAAGAAGCTGAATCGATTATTGAAATTAGCGTCAACTTACATAAAGAAATTTTTCTGTCAAAACTTTTACCTAAATGTATGGAAATGTCAACCTCGTTCTCAGGGCCTTGTAGAAAATCGGGTCCAAGATAGATAAATCGGGTCCGTGAAAATAATCTGCGGCGGGTTTAGCATCTGGTCTTCAAATTTGCATTCTTGAATACTAAATCTCATTGCTCAACATAACATTCTCTCCATAATCAAAACAAACTTGCAGAAACGCAAATGACAGAATGACCTTGACTTTTTCCGACCTACTTTCTCACTTTCTCTTCTCGATGCTATGAAATACTAATGAAGTATAGCGCTGTTCAGTCATATAATTATTTCACGTGTTTGATCCTTTAAAAAAAGCATGTTTTTAACATTGCGTAAGAATACTGTACCTAAAGAGTAAAGTATTAAGGCCATATCTTTTAGAAATTTCAAGTTTAATGGGAAGAGAAAAAAATAGCATAAACTGTGTCTGTATGTAGAAAATCCTATAAAGTCTGAGTTATTTTCATTCTGCGTAAATATACATATTGTGTATCAACACAAACATTCACTTCATATCATAGACCATTTCGGAGTTACGCCGCCGGCGTTGTTATGATTATGCAATCACTCTGGCGGGGGTGCAGGTTTTTAGGTGACACAGCATGCGGAAATATGCAGAATATATGAAAACAAACGCGAATTTGGCCAAATTATTGCACAACGACGTATGCCATATGCATAGTCACACCTGAAGAAGGTTACATTTTATCTATCATATCCAAAACCTTTTTGTAAAATCTACCATAAAATACGGCCCGTAGCTATGTAAATACTTAAAAGCATCAAATCCAACGAAGTGCGAACAACACTTTTGGCAGCGCATCAGTTGTCCGTTTCTAGTTTTATTTTATACGCGCAATCCAGCATGTTCTAGTGTGCATACTGGACTGAGTGTAAAGTACAACTAAAAACGGACTATCAATGCGCTGCTGAAAGTGCCGTTCGCACTTTGTTGGATCGATTTTAAAAGGTTAGAAACGAATATTAAATGACTCACAAGCAATTTAAAAAGTACCTAAAACATTAAATAGAAAAAAATATTAGTTAAATCCAAAAGTTTAAGAAGAATAAGGCCGGAAAAGTTCTTTCAATCTCCTCTAGTATGGCTTCGCCTATGTAAACAGTTCGGAAAATCCAGTGAAATGAGTTTAGTCTGCACCCCCAAATATCGAAAATCTATAATGGCGGCGTAACTCCGAAATGTTCTATTATGACCATCATGATAGGGGTTTCTACCTCTCTATTATATTGATTGACCCATCAGTTCAGTACACGGTCTGACGGTGGCCCACAAGTGCAGAAAATCTTTATTTTTTTGTAAAAATGTTAGTGTTTTTTGTGAAAATGTTAGTATATTTTGGGGAAATGTTGGTATTTTTTAGGAAAATGTTTGTTATTTTGGGAAAATGTCAGTGTTTCTTGAGAAAATGTTTGTTTATTCCGGGAAAAGGTTTGTTTCTTTCGGGAAATTCTTCCATTCTTTAAAGTATGACTCTTAGATTAGATTTCGACATACCCCAAAAATAGGACCCTAGACCTTGGACCCGGATCCAGGACCCTGTTCGAGATTTTTTCTCAGATCTTCTCTCACGATTTAGATAAATCACAAAGTTCCACAATCTCACAAGAAAAAGATGTGATTTTTCAATCTCGTTGCCAGGGCCTTTTGTCTCTTCTGAAATTCGGAAGGTGCGAAATGCATTTTAAAGGAGGCAAAGGCCATGGGAATGGTTGGGGACTTCTATATAATTTTGGCAATATTTATAAAGTGAAAGTGAAGAAGTAAGCCTTTACTGAATAATATTGGCCTATAGAGATTCAGAGATTATTCGGATGGACTTTTGACTTAGGATTTCACACTTTCAAGCAAGGTTTTATACATAGTTTGTTGGCCTGGAATTTCAAGAAATTTTGCTTTAGTTTCGGGTTTGAATTCGGAAAATTAGCGAATTTATTTTACCAAGTATTTTACTGGGGGATTGTTGCTGTACGTTTTTCGATAGTTAAACCTAAATAGGTGATGAAAACGAAAAAAAAATGGTTGAAATTGGGGCAAACGAAAGACCTCCTGGAACAAAATTCATCGAAAAACAACCTTGTAATTTATCAAAATTGGGAGAAAATCTGAAGGAAAACATTCCGTAACGGGTTCCTGGATCCGGGTCCGAGGTCCAGGGTCCTATTTTTGGGGTATGCCTAAATTCTAATCTAAAAACCATACTTTGAAGATTGGAAGAATTTCCCCCAAAAAAACAACATTTTCCAGAAAAAAAACAACATTTTCTCAAAAAATACTGACAATTTCCCAAAATAACAAACATTTTCCTAAAAAATACTAACATTTTCCCAAAATAACAATCATTTTCTCCAAAAATACTAACATTTTCCCAAAAAGTACTAACTTTTCCCCCCAAAATACTAACATTTTCTCAAAAATATAAAGATTTTCTGCACTTGTGGGCGACCGTAGTTCAGGAGTTCGATCATAACAGAAAAACTGTTAACGATATTTGCAGTTTTTTCCGTTTCAGGAAACCACTAGGTTTCCGGTGGTTTCTATATTTGGAAACTGTTTCCAAAATAGGAAACTCAGGATAGTTCTCTAATCTGGAAATCGTTTCTAGATTCCGAAACTAAATTGCTTAAGAAGCATCCATGCAAGAGAGTGTGTTAAATAGCTCACTTTGTAAGTTACTCCAATCAAATTCAAATATGATATTTAAAAACCAACCCATCCGTTTAGAAAAAAATTCCAATGACTTTCCCTGATTTCCTGATATCTTTGAAACAAAATTGTGGTTTCCCGTTTGATAGAACAACGGTTTCCTAAAATGGAAACAACACACTGCAATGTGATTGGTAGATTGAAGTTGTTTATAATTCAACAGGTTTCCAAATCAAGAAACCATTCCCTAACATGGAAACTGTTTCTATGACTGTATGAATTTCACATCTGGAAATGGTTTCTGTTTATGATCGATATCCCGAACTGTCTATGGCCATAATGGCTATTTTTCTATTTTCTTAGATATGATACAAGTATACAATATACAAAATTCATATACGGACAAAAATAATTTATTCACGCTGTCTGCTCATTTCTCAAAATACCTTTGACTATTATAGAACCAAGCAGCCAGTCTGTGTGTGGTAAAAGTGGGACCCGGGACAAGAGTGATGTCGAAGCCCGGTAACACACCAATTTTTTACTCGGGGTAGTTGGCTACCTTGTACGCGAAATTAATTTGCAATCTACCCGTGAAAATAACTTTACTGGGTATTACTGGGTATAGAGTCGCCAAGTTGCATTATTATCGGCCAGTCTTATAACGCGTAACACACCATTTTTTACTCGGGGTAGTGGGCTACCTTGTACGCGAAATTAATTTGCAATCTAACCGTAAAAATAACTTTACTGGGTATTACTGGGTATCGAGTCACCAAGTTGCATTATTATCGTCCAGTCTTATAACGCGTGGCTAAGTCGCATTATTGTCAGCCAGTCTTACATTGCGTTGCCAAAAATTGGTGAAAAATCACACATGTTTTCAAGTAAAAAATTGCCCAGAATCCTTAATTTCTGTTGTCTGCTTTGCACACGGCTCAACATCCACTTTGATTTGTAAATATTGAAAATATTCAATATGGCATCTATGGAATGTGTCGAAAGCGAATACGTCTGTTGGAAATTTAGAGGGAAAAGCCTTCAGGAGGCTGAACATCAGATATTTTGAGACTTGCCCAGTGAAACCCTGTAGCACCCAGTGATGCCCATTCTGGTTTTGCTGGGTATGCGATGAAGTAGTAAAGATTAAATCAGAAAATAAGGTGTGTTTACTGGGCTTCGGCACCCTCGTGACCGAGGATCTTTTATACCTGGGACCCAGGATCTGGGATGCAGGACCATATACCTGGGGCCCTTTGGGTGAGATCTGGGACCAGACACTCTTTATGTGGGACCTGGGACCCTAAACCATAAAAATTGCTTCGAATAAAACACAGACCTACTGTAATACGTGAAGTCCCAGAACCGTTGTAAATTGATATAGGTCATTTGAAAACGCTAACATCCCATAGGATTTAGACGATGAAATTTGGTAGATAGGTACTGTACATTACCTTAACTAGATTGAAATTACCTTACGGTGATTAATTTTTGTATGAACTCATTTTTTTCGTGAATGCTGACCTTGAAAAATTTCGCGTCGATAAATTATCGGGAAGGAAGGATAACTAACAGGAAGAGGAAACTAAAAACAACAATACTGTACATGTGTATCAGACTTGAATTCAACCTTTTTATTTTGTCTAAACTTTATACACACTCCTTAGGTACATATTCTAAGTATGCGGATTACTTTTCTGTAAAAATTTGCGAATGGTGAAATTCGAAAAATTTCCTGTGGATTAATTTCCGTGAATGGTGCGATCTTAAATTTTTCACGTGGATTAATTTTCGTGAAAAGTCGAAAAATTCCTGAAATCATGAAAATTAATCCACGCGTATATGGCCCAAATTCCGTACTGATTATGTCATGGTGACAGATCATTTAAAAAACGCCAACTTCCCATGGGATTTGGACGGTAAAATTTGGCAGGTACATACATTATCTTTTAACATACTCACTGACTAACGTTTTAAAAAAGATTGCTATATATATATATATTAAATATTTTTCTTCACTCTCTACCAGAGGAGATTTGCTTGGTATGAATTTGAAAATAGTAGCTGGGTAAAAATGATAAAATGCTATTCTACTAAAAACTATAGCTATTTTATTATTTCAGAAATAGTTCAGGGGTCTCATTAGGAGGTGACGAGAAAACAAATCGAATAATTTCGGAACTTGTTTTTAGAACATGACAATGAATAAAAAGACCTGAGACTAGGTTGGTTTGCTAAACATATGAACAGCGTTGAATCTTCAATGCAAACACTTTGAGTATGACAAAAATGCCGATTTAAGAGTTGAACTATGATATCACTATGACATCATCAGTCAGTACCAATTTTAGGCCATGTAATTTCAATCCAGTAAAGGTACTGTACCTACACCTACCTACCTGCCAAGTTTCTTCATCCAAATCCTTATGGCAAGAACTTCTAACAGTAAAAACCCAGACTCTATTGAGCTTCATCGTGTAAGGTCCCACCTGAAGGGTCCCAGGTATATGGTTCTGCGTCCTTGGTTCCAGGTATGAGAGGTCCTGGGTCCCACTTTCCCGGTATGCCCTCTGTGTGTACTTGAATAATTAGAAAATTAAAATATATCTATTCTGTGTCTATATCAATGCCAAGGCATTGGAAATAAGTGGGAACCGAGAGGAGCTAGCGACCCTGAGTCAAGGTAAAGCATTGTTCTGCTTGATGCTATATAATATGATGTCTACTGTATATAATGTTTCTTATCGTTTACATCTTAGAAAATGTCTGTTAATGAAAATGGATAATGATAATGACCCTACAAAGCTCACCTCTTTCCAATCACTTACCCCAGTGGCATCATCAAGTAATTTTTCTATCTCTCGAATTTTTGATTTTGGACGAAGAAAAGCAAGTCGTACCCCAAAGTTCCCCTTAACTCCTGAAGCCGTTAGAAAGATTTCTGAAGAAAGTAAAAGTGGTGATAATCAACAGGAAGAAATTGTTGGTTCAAGTCATTATAAATCTGATGGTCATGACAAGGTATGCAAGAGTCAGATAAAGTAAAGGTGGATAATTGATTTTCAAGCGTGAATTCAAGCTGTGTAGCCTAAAAATTACTCCTCTACAAAGTTCATAAGTTATAATATCCAGCCTTAGTTTCATGGAAGCATTACGATCTTGTAGATTTTATAAGTGAATGATAGAAAGTATATGAAATAAAAATATCTCAGCCAATATTCTGTCAAGAGAAAGTTTATCTTTCAACTCTGTAATGTACAAGTGTGTGTAAGTTTAGTTATTTTCAATTTTCAAAGCTGATGGGCTTGTTAGAGATGAAGATAAACGAGGGTGGGTTTAAGAGATTCAGACTGAAGATATCTATGTATGATAAGCAAGGCAGCGATATCCAATTAATAGGGGTACAGTACGGCCTGTAATTAAAAGATATCTCATCAGAAATATTCATGAACCGTTAGAAATTAATGATCAAAGAGGGATAGATGCCCATAGCTTATTCATTAACTTTTTATGTGCCCTTTTTAAAACTACTGTATAAACAATCTTGGTTATAGAAAGACAATCTTTACTCATGGTTAACTGAAAGTGTAACTAGTGAAACTAAACGTTTTGGTGGAAAGGAAAAAGTTCCTGAAGTACGGCTTACTCAGTCTGCAACAATAACACCTCGTAAAGAAAAGTGGAGATACAGAAATGTTCGAACTATTCTGAGGAGACTGAGTGCTTTGACCATTGATCGCAGATGGCATCAAGTAGGTTACTCCTATTAAAATTATTATTTTCTAGTTCTATACAGGGGGTTTGGATATAACTGTAAATACCATATTATAGGTAGAAGAGAGATTTTTGAGCATATGTAGCTTATACTTACTTATTTTGACCATTGCTATAGCAGTGAAAAGATCAAACAATTTTGAAAAGAAAATATTGAATGTTTAGTTGGACGGCACTAAGTTTATCGCCTGTCATCAGGAAGAAAATTTAATGTTTGCATGAAAAGGAATTCATAGTAAAGAATTTAGTTCTCTGGCCCCTATTTGTAAATGAAAGGAGTAGGTAGAAATCTAAATTTGCAATGGTTGATGAAAAGTGATCATGTAAGTGGCTTCTTTACTTAGAGCATTTTTAGTTATTTTAAACTGATTCTCAATTTGATGGTGTTTGCTTTGTAGACTACTGGTGATTTTAAACATGATTTCAAACAATATTGGATGCCAGATGAACACTGCAAGGAGTGTTATGAATGCGGTGATAAGTTTAACACCTTCCGTCGACGTCATCATTGTCGTGTTTGTGGACAAATATTTTGTTACCGATGTTGTAGTCAAGAAGTACCTGGAAAAGTTATCGGATTTGCTGGTAAGTGTAGAGCTTTGAAACTACATTATTATTTGTTTTCAGATTAAGTTACAATTAGGTTGCAAAATGGAAATGAAAGTAATAAGATCTTACGCAATGCTGAATCTGTTCCCAAATTAATATAGCTTGCTTCAATTTTGGTATACATGCTTTACTTGAAAAACTATTTAGTTTATTTAACAGAAATTGAAGCTATTGTTGATGCTAAACAATTATCTGATATTGTTAAAGACTCTCAGAACGAATAAAAATTGTAAATTATTATGATCGCATGATCAAAACAAAAAAATCATAATCAATATGGTAGATTTCTATTGACATGTTCAGAAGCGGAACAGATTATTAATTTCAACGCCAACTTTCTGTATATTTATATTAATATCTATTAGTCTATAGTACCATGTTATCGTTTAATTTAATCTATTGAAATTATTGGCGTCTATACATTATTTGAGGCATAAATAAGTATTATGTAGTAAACATTGCGTATTACTTCAAAAACAACTTTATCTACGTATATATCTTAACAATCGTAAGTTTTCATTTAAAATAACAAGCATGTAAGTAAACTACAGCAAACAATGAAGCTTAGATGATTATAATTATTTCAACGAAAAAGAAAATCTAAACTGCATAAATATTGCATTAAAAATTGAACTTGTACAAAAATAAACCAAAACAAGCTTCGCTGATCTAATCTCGGAACTAATGTTTATTTGTGTCTCGATTACGAACTTGAATATAACAAAAATCGCTTTGCTAAAAGAGTAAGTGAGGCAATTCTGAAATTTCAAAGCGAGGCTGCAGTTTCTATTGTTTTTATCCGTTCTGAGAGTCTTTAAATGATGTGCACTGCTTGGTTTTCTAGGTGATGTTTTTATAAAAAAAAATATTTTATTATGTTCATGCACTCCTTTTTTTTAAGACTCAGTTTTTTTGTTTTGATACTGCGTTGTGTTTTTTAAAATCTATAATGACATTATGAAAATACACTTTTTCAGTACAGCAGGTAAAATTTTAAATTTGAATCTCTTTAGGAGACATCCGTGTGTGCAACTATTGTTATAAAATAGTGCAAGCCTACTTAAATGATGATATGGAGAAGAGCATTGAAGCATTAAGTGAAGATATTAGAGCCTTTGATCCAAGTCATCCTTATGAATTTGGTGGTAGCACTAGTTCACTTGGTTCTGGGAAATCGAACTTACATTTTGATGACTCTGGTTATCGTATAAGGGTATGAGTTGTATAAGAATAAGCTTGGTGGAGGAGAGATATTTGAGCATAGATTCAGGTATGCTCAAGTATCTCTCCTCCACATTTAGTATTTACAGTTATTTCAAACCCTGCACTTATAGTTTATAAAGTTAATCATCATCTTCAAATAGACAGTAAACTTGTTTCATTAGTTCATCAACGATTTATGAAAACGCTCAAAAATTTGTCTTTATAACTGTACTGAATCTGTTACTGTAAAATATTTTCACTGTATATTGAAAACAATATGTAACTAAACAGATAATAAATGAATAATAGCAAAAATAGATTCTTCTCTATTTTTAACGTAATACACCAATTCACAGTTCTGCAAATTCGTTATTTTTGTTACGGGAACACATTATGTAATTAGATGCACAGTAAGGCATTCCACAGCAATTTCCAAGCAATTTTAAGGGCCATGTATGTTTATATGTTCGCACAAACATCATGACATAAAAAAAGATCTCTTACATGTGCTGCTACTAGTTGCACAAACCATGAGTACAAACTAGAAGCATGAAGAGACGATGCTTCTGCCATAAAATAACACACAGTGGACATTTTTGCAAAAACGGCTTAAATGTAAGTAAACATGAATAGCTAGTAGCTGACATCAGCAATGACAGCTCGAACAATTAAATGGTTTTTGATGTCAGGTTGCTAGTGAGATGTTTCTTGAATTATTCGTTAAAGTCTGGGAAGTTACCATGTAGCTTAAATAAAGGTTCTGCATGTCTGTAATACAGATACCAAACAATCAAATAAGCATTTATCTCTGACACCCCATGTACATTAGGGTTAAAAGGAACTCTGATCCAACTTTTACATTTTTACTTACAAAATTGCATGCACATCAATTGCATCATATGATTACAATAATGTGTATGCATGAATATTTTGGAACTGTGACATAATTTATTCTATTACTTATGATTTTGTTGAACTGCTTCGTGCATATATTATCGTATATAAACATTAATGTATCAAGAAACATTAAAGAAACATTTACTTTTTCAGAGATCACCAAGTGCAAACAGTTTAGCGAATGCAGGTGCTACAGAGCGTTCTCCAACTCCTATTATTCAACGAAGTCCGTTCGATGCGTTTGGTGTTGCACCAAGTGAAGCCAACACAATAAAACAGGTACTATCAAGCGTGGATATACATAACTGCAAATAACAAATATGGAGTAGAGGTTTTGAACATAGATTCATGCTGAATTAAATGCTCAAAAATATCTCCTCCACATGTTATATTTGTAGTTATATCCAGCATTGAGTATTCTTTTTTCAAAATGTTCTCTTAACCTTATTTCCACGAGGTATCAATCTTTTTTTGTTGGGAATGTTATGGAGCAATTCTTGTATTGTGTGTCTTTTTCATTTTTTTTCATTAAACCTTTATACTTTATATAGGATTATCTACGTGATTTATGGAGGCTAATAACAGATTCAAAAAAAGGTTTAGAATTGACAAACCACCGTTATCAAGCTAAAGTATATCCAAATTGCCTTGTGGCTACAGAACTTAATGATTGGTTATTGCAATATAAGGTTAATAGCAGGTGTGTTGGTATACAATTTAATACTGTAATTAAACTGTCGCATAGAATAATTCCATGACATGCCGTTGATAAAATAAATGGCTAAAATTGTTTTTAATCCAAATAAGTAAGAATAAGCTTGGTGGAGAAGATACATTTAAGCATAAATTCTCGCTACATAGCCTGGATCCATGCTAAAAAATCTCTCCTCCACATATGGTATTTACCATTATTCAGATTCTTTGCTGATTCTTAATTAATGAATTCATTTTAAAAATGGTTTTTAGAGCAGCAGCAGTTAGTACTGGCCAAGCACTATTGGATCATGGTTGGATTGAACATGTGTGTCAAGCTGATAATGACGTTGTTTTTAAAGATGAATATATGCTTTATCAACCTACAAAGGTTCGTAACGAGCAGCTGTTAACAATCAAAATAACTAAAAATAAACTTAGTGGAACAGTTGTTTTGAGCATAGATTCAGGCTACATAGCCCGAATGTATTCTCAAAAATCTACCCTTCACAATTGGTCCTTATCAATGTTCTCATACTACTCGCTCTTCTTATTAAGCTGGGCTAAATAAATCTGGTTAAAATATAATTTTCTTCAAAAGATTATCATTCTAGTTGACAAATTTTCTAATCTTCCCAATTTCTATGTTACAACTGATAATTTTCTAACCTGCCTGATTTCTATGTTACATGTGATAATAGCCGGAAATAGCTGCTTTATGATTGTCTAGTCATCTTTTGTTATTAAGCAAAGCAGGATATAACTGCAAATAGCAAATGTGGAGGAGAGATATTTGAGCATAGATTCATGCTACATAACCTGAATCTATGTTCAAATATCTTTCCTCTACCAAGCTTATTTTGAGTTATTTCGAAGCTTGATAATTGTTTAAAAAATGTTGACTAAGTTTTAACCGTATATATTGAATAATGCCATCGTCGTGACAATCAGTCACCCTGTTATTATTATATCTTATTAGGATTTTGTTAACAGTGATAATTTCATTCTTGAAATAATATTTTTAATATATATTTTAAAAAAGCATGTGCTCATATTGCTTGTTACTTTTACACGCATAAAAACTAATATTCTAGAATGTATTTACTTTTTTGATGTCACTTATTGGAAGAACGTTATTGTAGAGTAGCCAGGGTTTGAAATAAATAAATAAAATTAAATATCAAATGTGGGAGAGAGATTTTTGAGCATAATTTCAGGCTATGCTCAAAAAGCTCTCCTCCACCAAACTTATTTTTACTTATTTCAACTTATGTCATCTCTTTATTTCTAAATTAACTAACATTTGAAAAAAGTAAAAAAATCATGGTGGAGGAGTACTTTTTGAGCATAGATTCAGGCTACGTAGACTGAAATTATGCTCAAAAAACTCCCCTCCACATTTGATATTTGCAATTATTTCAAACCTTGTCAACTAACAAACAAACTAACACATTTTGTCATAGATGGCTCTATGCGATTCTGAAGTACTATCAGCAGTGCTTAATCTCACTAATACTGAGGATTCTGATGGATGTAGTTTAGAAAGAAACATTCATGATGATGTAAGTGAATATTATTCAAAACTTATATTTACTTTACCATAGACTGCTCTACTTGAAACTGAGACACTTACAGGGACGACATTTAATCCTGCATTTTCTGACGATTCTGCTGGATCAAGTATAGAACGAAAACTTAGTACATTAATATATGACGAGGATGACGAAGAAATGCCAAGTTGGCTAAAACAGCTGTCCACTTTTAAATTAACAGTAAGAACTGCAACATCTGAACAATTGCACATTTTCAAAGACATTTTCTCTTTCAATAGAGGGAAATTGAAATAAGAAAATATAATATGAATTGTTTTTGTAATAGATTTCCCTCAAATTTCAGATAAATATGTCTAAAACAAAGAAAGTACTTTCCATTGATTTACTTCAAAGTGAATGTTGTTTTATGTGGCGAAGTAGTGAGGCAAGGGTCGAAATGACTAAAATTTGAATCTAGGCTCAAAAATCTCTATTCTGCATGTATTTACAGTGATCTCGAAGCCTGTAAAGCCTGTAAAATAAAATTCAATTTCTCTTCCAGAACCTGCAGAAAGTACTGTGTGTATCCTAACCTATTGAATGTATACCAAGGATTGAATCAAGTAGAAATAGGCTCGATGGAGGAGTGAATTTTAAGCATAAATTCAGGCCAAATATCCTGAATCTATGCTCAAAAGTCCCTCCTCCGCATTTGCTATTCACAGTTATTTCGAGCCCTGTATACTGTAGTTAACTTTCTGTTAAAATGTAATATTTAGGACGAAGGGGAGTTAGGACCAACATCATCAGCTCTTCAGAATAGCAGAAGGTTTTCAGCAGGTAATTTTCTTTACAAGGCTGCAAATATCAAATGTAGAGAAATAATTCTTCAGATGTTCGAAAATCTCTCTCCTCTACCGCATAGCCCTTATATCTTCTATCCGGCCACGTTTATTATGTATCATATTGTTTTATGTACTTTTAACTATTTAGCATAGCAACAATCTAAATAACAAAAAATAAGGGTGTTTGAGTAGTCCTTTTTGAGCATTATATTCAGGCTAAAATGTGAAGCCTTAATCTTTGCTCAAAAATCACTCCTCCACATGGCGAAAATATAATGCCACAAAATGTTAAACAATGTGAAAATAATTTCCAAGGGTCGAAAAAGTTAAATATAAGCTTGGTGGAGGAGTGATTTTTGAGCATAGATTCAATATTATATAAAAAATATATCAGGCTATTATAAAAAATATATCAGGCTATACATCATTTGGTGTTTACAATTATTTCAAACCATGGTTTCTTTTCAAAAAGATAATCTCAGACTACCCAGTGGGCAAATACCTGTTCAAAGTCAGAAAAATAAAGTTCTAACATTATTTTGCTGACTTTGAGCAGGTATTTACCCACTGGGTAGTGGTAATAATGTGACTGGACATAAGTGCTAATAGGTTCTGTGGAGGAGTGATTTTTGAGCATAGATTCTGGCTACATGCCTAAACATTTCTCTTCCACATTTGATATTTGAAGTTGTATCCAGTCTTGGTAATAATGATAACATTCAATGACTTCTAAAACTAAACTGGATGAAAGGTCTCATATTTTATTCTCTCTGTTTTTAATGAAGGACATTGACTTATTCACATGACAATAAGTACATGTTATCGCACGATGTTTTATTTTTTCCAATATTTTTTGAGCTTTTAGGCGAGTAAAATATAAAGAAAATATAAACAATGAGAAAAATAAATTTGCCTTTTTTTCCGAGCAAGAGTGCTATAACAAGTTTATCATTAGCCCCTTGATTAATCGTAAAGGTTCTCAACATAACAGTTTACTTT